>PVIA01017482.1:0-15537 GCA_004024845.1 Tonatia bakeri
TCCTTCCTTCCTTCCTTCTCTCTCTCTCTCTCTCTCTCTCTTTCCTTTTCTTTCCTCTTTCCCTCCTCCTCCTCCTCCTCCTTTTTTGTAACCTAAAACAAAATTTCACAGGGCATATGAGATTTCTTTCATTTATAAAAAGTACTTTGTTCCACTTCAGAAAACTATTAGGCAGATCTACTAAAGCTATAATTAATATTAAAATATATATGTGCATCCAATGACCCAGCAATCTCACCCCTAGGTTATATTCCATGGAAATGGAAACAAATGCACCGGAGTTCATGTATGAGAATATTCATAGCAGCAAATCAGGTTTTCGTCAGTGGTAGAATATTTTATACATACAGTGGAAAGTACAAAGGAAAAACACGAACTACTGTTACAAGTAAACGTCACAAACCAAACGCTGAGTTAAGAAGTCAGACACTCCCACTGCCCCCCTAAGAAGTCAGACCACAAAGAGTAGAGTAGACTTTGTATGATTTGATTTGTACGAATCTCACAAACAGGCAAAATTAAGCTGTGCTTAGGAATTCCTTGAAGTGGTTACTTTTGAGGGGTTAATGACCGAGAAGGGGTGTACCAGGGAATTCTGTAGTGTTGGGAACGCTCCATTTCTTGATCTGGATGGTGGTTACTTTGCAAAATGTCTTTGATATAGGCACTTCTCTGCCCATGTATTTTTAGCTCTATACAAAAATTTAGAAGGGTTTGTTTAGTAACAAACATTTTATTTGTAACATTGTAGTCTTATGAAGATGGGTTTGTTTCTTATTAGCATATTAAGGTAGAGTCTTTTGCCCAGGAATTGATGTTTTTACTTAAAATGCATATATGTACCAATTACTGTTTTCTGAATTTTATGACATGGTCTACAATAGTTAGTCTTGTGATGAATTTTAAGAGATGGACTAGGTAACAAATTATGTCAAGGTGTATTAGAAAGAACAAATATTTTTATTAGTTTATTGATAGCATCAATTGATTGGGGTAAATTACACTATAACATTTATGTGCTTTCCTGCCTATGAGTATTCTCTAGCTCACTTAAACATGGCTTGCCTTTGTCACCGTCTTTCTGCATCTCTCCATATTGTGCAATACTGCTTGGTATCCTCCTTTTTTACAAAAATGTTAAGATTACATCCTCCTTTTATGTGTATGTAATTATCCACAAAGTACGTGTGTGGGACATTTTCATCTAAAATTTTGTCTAAAATCATTGATGTCTTAGAAAGGTGTGTAAGTGTGTGTGTACATAGTGATAATAGAAAAATTGCAAGTCAGACGTTGCAAGGAGCTGAGGATGATAGTTCATTCACATCCTTGTTTTCAGACAGGACTCTCCCCTCTGAAAAATTGAATGTCATAAAACATTTGGTTAAGAGCTTGAAGTGACACTGAAGTTCTAAGACCTAGGTGAAATGAGCTAGACAAGAAGCCCCAGTGTTCTTCAGCCCTTTTTGGCTGAGAGAAGCACAGCCCGTTGGTGCGGGTTGGGACAGAGTGCAGACACCCTACAAATTCCTGGAAATGGCCCCTGAGTCTCCTGGGGGCTGTGACCGTGCTCCGTGCACAGGAGAGGCCACCCTGAGCCTGAACGTCTTGGCAGACATACATTTGAAGATGAACGTACCGTGTTAGCTCTGCAGAAATGGCCTGTTCCTGGCTGGAGAAGGAAGCCCTATAAGAAGAAAGCTGCTGTGTCTTGGATTTCTAGCTGTTGTGCTTCATTTACAAATTCTTAAACTTTGCTTCAGTCCCAAGGCCTGTGGTACAAGAACACAGCTTTCCGATCTTATCTATTTTTCAATGTAGGATAAACATGTTGGGTTTAGTTAAATTATGAATGCCGATAATATTCATTTGGTACAATTTACATTCTTCTGTTATCTTTTTATTTTTGACAGTTGAGGCTGGGGCATAAAGCATAATTATATTCTTGGCATCTTCCCTCAGAAGTTTTAAATCAGTTCATGAGGCTTTCAGCGCCACTCCTGTCATTTATCCATCAGCATTCAGTCCATTTAATCCCGGCCTCTCGGCCCAGCAGCCCTGGCCCCTGTTGTGAGTGATTGGCCCGCTCCAGTGCTCCCAGCTTCTCCTGTCACATCGCATTTGCATAAAAGAGGACAGATAACCAAATTTGAGCACACAAATGAAAATGCTAAGCGCTAAACCTGTCACAGTTGTTGTTCAACTAATTGTGAAAAATTTGATTTGCTCGCCTTTCACTGTTTGTCATGTGGACCCCCTTCTCAAACGTGCCTTGGCTTCTGCCTCTGTGTGTGTAGCTTTTAAACTCTGGAGCTCCAGCAGCCCACCCTGGGGATTACTTACCTCTCCCACCAGCTTTTAATGTAGGCTCATCTTCTTGACTAAATTAGGCCACCATGGCAAACAAACACGTAATTAAAACCCAGAAAAGACAACTGCAGTTGCACTTCTTAAATTGATTTTTACAATGCTGGTGTGTGCCGCTGTGTGCTCTTCCATTTGGTAAATTTAGTTTTTTTATATCCCCTTTTTTTTGTAGGAGAAAATTAAGGAAGGTAGTACTCGCAAGCTTTATCTGTCATTTTAAAATCTATATGTTGTTTTGCTTCCTACTTTCTGTTCCTCAAATGATAAAAATTGTATAATGGGTCTTAAAAAGCACATTTCTATTTCCCAATACTTTACCTGACACACCAGTATACATTTTTAATCAAGGTTTCAAATGAACCCATTTGAGGTAGTGTTAGAAACAATGGATAAAACTCGTTTGCTTACAACATTTGATCTCACCGGCTCTGTCTAAATGGTATATGATACGGAGTTTTGATAATTTGTATCTGTGCTATGTACAGCCTGGTTCAGTATTTGTTATAAAGCGGCTTTAACTATTTCCTTTTTACAGGCAGTAGATTGGTAATCATGTGATGGCCATTAAAACAATGCATATGCTATGTCTATAAAGTCAAAAGAACTTGTTTCCCAGGAGTCACACATGAAAATGTTTCTTTTGTTTATAACAAAATGTCTGGTTGCTTTACTGCATTAATTTGTCCCTGTATATTTTAGGTATGTAATAGTCAGGCAACAAGAAAGGGGATATTAATTAAAGTTGAAAACTTTTAAGGTTGAATACAGCTTAACTTGGAGATTTTGAGGGTTATATTCTTGAAATAGTGTTGAAATGAAATGTGACATTACAGCAACAGTTTTGGTTTGCAAAAGTTGATGTAACATCACTTATTGCGGTATTCTTTTGGGATTTATTTTTAGAAGAACATATGATATGGATTAATTGAAGAAATAGTTGAATATATATAATTTTAGATAGTAATATCCTAAAAAATGATCTCTTTCTCTTTGCCACAACCCACTAAACTACTGAGGAATTAAATATAATTTGAAAAATTGGGTGTGCACTAATTTCTTTACAGTGTTTAATCCCATTTTAGTTCAAAGAAGTTACATTAGAATATGAAATGTTCACTACTCTAAAAACAATACATGTGAGAGTTGAACTTTTCTTTTGACAGATAGGGGAATAATTTTATTTCTATTATATTTTATTTGTATTTTACTATTTTTGTTATTACAATTTTTTATTTTGTGGCTTAAAGTCTCTATGAGCCTGTATGTATAAATTTCAAATAGACATGGCTAGTTACATATGAGCAATATTAATCATGAGATATTTTAATGTCTTTAAACCAAGAATCTGAAAAGAACCATAAAAATTAATTTAACACTCCAGGAAGGATTGAATGAAACCATTGTCAGAGAAATCTCTTATTACAACAATCACAGGCCCTATGCGGAGTAGGAACAAAATAAATTAATAATGTCTTTCATTCTACTTCCAAGGTGGGCTAATTCTTCTTCAGTAATATTCCTTATTCTCTATCCACATATACTATTTCCTTTTTGCATTGGCTTAGTTATGGCTCTTATAATTATGGAGCCGCCATTACCCCTGGTTAATAGTTTGGGTTTTAGAGCCAGACTAAGTGGTTGGAATCCTGTCTCGTGCTCTCGGTGGCGGTGTGAACTTGGGTGTAGCTCGTTCACTTCAGATTTCTCCTCTGCATAATGGAGATGATGGTAACACTTTTCTCACAGGGTAGTTATTAGAGTTAATGAGTTACTGTATGTGATGCTTTTAGATCAGAATTTAACATGCATTGCCCTGGCTGCTGTTGCTCAGTGGGTTGTGCACCCGCCTGGGAACCGAAAGGTTGCTGGTTCAGTTCCCAGTCAGGGCACATGCCTGTGTTGCAGGGCAGGTCCCCAGTTGGAGAGGCAACCAAACCATGTTTCTCTCTCACACTGATGTTTCTCTTTCTCCCTCTCTTCCCCTCTCTCTAAAAATAAATGAAATTAAAAAAAAATTAGCACATAGGGAGTGCTCAGAAATAGTAGCTATTATTATACATACAAGATTAATGCTTTACTTTTGCCTTTGACTGATTTTAATACTTTTCTAAGGTCCCTAAACAATGATTTCACATTTTAATGGGTTTATATGATATTCCATACTTCACCCCATATTTTCCAACTATTAGATATTTCTATTATTACTAGTGGGTTTTTAAATTTATAAACACAGTTATCTGTATTTCTGTTCATTCAGGATCCTCTCCCTCCTACCCCCACCTTTGTCTTATTTTACTGTGTTAAGTTCCCAGAGGTGAGACTTCTGTTTTGTATGGCATAAACATGTTATGGCTATTGAACTGTATAGAAAAATCATCATCCAAAAGGTTTGAACCATTTTACAATGTCAACTGAAATCTTCATCCTTACCAGTGTTGGTCTTGCTGGCAATTCCTGCCTTTGTGTGCTCATCACCACGAAGTCCCACCCCAGGCAGAGACCTCTCCAAACTACTGCCCTACCTGCTTCATTTCAGTTAGAAGAGCTCTTCTTAACAATTGTTTACCTTCTGGCATGGTTAGAATTATTCTTCTGTGACTTTTTTTTTTTTCTGAAACAAAGTTAAAAGTTTATAGCAGTTAAAAACAAACCATTGAACCAATTGTCATCACGTAGCTCACTATTTCCGTTTTAGTCTATAGGAGACTGTGAAGCCCCATTCCATGGATGTCGGCTCCGAGTCAGACGGACCCTGGTTTGGTTCCTGATGCTTGGGGTTCCCAAGTTGTGCAACCTCACATAAGTCCTGTGAACGTCAGCTCCTTGTTTAGGATGAGGACAAACATCACCAACCTTGCGTGGTTACTGCCATGTAAGAGCTGGTGGTCCCCAGCAGAGCTGTGGTGGGGGTCCAGGCAGGAGGGTGGGGACGTGCAGGGTCAGGGTCAAGCATTAATAGTGTAGTCAGTAATTCAGTCACTGCTGTATTCTAGCTCTTGCCATTTTCTCAAAAATATTTCCTGCAAATAGCCTTCCTACCCTATTTCTGAGTTATTATAAACACGGAGATTCTTTTTTCTTCTCTACTGAATCTTGATATTCTTTTCCTTTGAAGTTATCTTTATTCATCTCTCCATATTGAACCTACCTGCTTCAGCAACTACTTCTCTTACTTGGAATTTGAAGAGATCTCAAATGGATGATTTTGTTTTTTAAGTTTTTAATGACAATCATATATAAGATTACTTTATTCCTGCATCTTCTCAATTATTTCTTTCTTGTATTTGCTCTTTTCCTTTCTACTTGGTGAGATTTGGCTTTAATGTTCAAGGATCTTTTGGGGTCTTTGTCCAGCTTCAAAGATAAGCACCTTGCTGGGGCGCATGCGCACACGGACAGTTGTTCCATTACCTTCTCCCGCTGCCCTCGTTCAGTGCACAAGGCATATTTCTTCCTGGGAATCTGACCTCTTTGCCAGTTTGGTGCCCCTTGTAGTGTCCTTGCACAACCTGAACTTCATCATCCTTTCAGATGGGCGTGGATGGAGCCTGATGCTTCTGTCTCAGCTCTTTGGAAAGGAGAGAAGACATAATCTTCCTGCAAATGGGGGAAGGTGAATTGAAATGCCCTTTACGGTTCTTGCTCCTGTAAGAGGTCACAAAGGGCTTGAACTTCATTTAGACCACTGCTATTTCAGTGATGGCCGCAAAAGGGAAGAGTCCAGATGGATGCTTGTACATATAGATTTTTTTTCTTAAATATTAACATAAGTTGGGATAAAATGCTGAAGGAATCCATTAATTAATAGGAACATAAACATTTTACTTCCCACTAACTAAAGACATTTTGGTTCCTGAATGGCTCTAACTTATTCTCCTCATGCTGGCAGGACTTAGCACTCAACAACTTTTCGACTAGTTATGTTTACAAAGTGCTTTTCATTCATCTTATCCTATTTAAATGTTTAATTGTATAAAAACATTTTCCTGACCTTAGAAAACATACAAGTTAGTTGGAAAAATAAACACAACCTATATACATTATTATTATTATTTTAATAACATATAAAGATCATGAAATAAACAATGCCACCGGCATGACATAGCATAGACCAGGGTCTTCAGACTCAAGCAGTTAGGCAACTGAGGAGTGTATGGGGTCCCTAGAGGTATTAACATTTAGTTTAAACAATAGCAACGACACCGCCATGTTGACCAAACACACTACACCTGCATGGCATTCTATGGGATGCTGCTTTCTGATGATTTTCACACAAATTATGTCACATTTGCAGAGCCAACCATGGTTCAAAAGAGTTTAGGAAGGCGTTTCTTTCAGGTTGTGACAAGTGGGATTTGAAGACAGGAGGCCAAACGCTGCATGGAAGAGGTGAATGGGGAAAGGTAGATCAAGGAAGTAGGTGATCTTTCCTAAGATCAGGGAGTGCTTTTGATTTTATTTGGTAGAAAATTTACACTTAAGACGAAATTTCCAATCAGGGAGAGGAGTTGGCATTTAGTAGTATATGCAGTGACGAGTTATAGAAGGGTCCTCTTCCCTCTAGAGGTTAACCCAAGAGAGGTCGTGGTTTAGCATGATTGTGCAGGCTGCATGCTTAAATGGGGAGCCAGAAAAGCCTGGAGAAAGGGGGATGAGTTAGAAGATGATGTGAACAGTCCAGGTGTGAGGTACTAAGTGTAATGTGGTGAAAAGTGGAAACGGAGTAGTACGCAAAAGAAAGATTTGATGAAAAGAATGAATAAGACTTAAGACCATATAAAATTAGGGCTCGAGAAAGACAAAGAAATCAGAAGCCATCCACATCTTGGGCAGAATATTAATAATGCAACAGAGATCGCTGGCTTTGGGGGGCATTCTGAGTGTGTTTCTAGATTCCGTGAAGATCATTCAAAGGATGCAGTGAGCATGTAACTGGGGCGATTGAGACTGTGGGTGCAGATTTCATGATCAAATGTGAAAATTAATAGGAGGAGATGGAAACTAATGAACAGGACTTGGGATATAATTTGTATCAATAGTTTGACAGTGAGAGGAAAAAGCAAACTAGGGAGATAAACTAGTACAGCAAGTAAAATTACAAAAATTTTTACTTTACAAAAAAAAGGGAAATTGGAAGGAGTCTATAAAGTGGGGACACCTCTTTCCCATGGGGAAGTGATTCTCTGTAGGGCGTTTCCCTGCCTAAATCCAGTAACACACAAGATCATACTGATGAAAGTCCAAATCCCACTTTGGATTGGACCTGAGAATTAGGTTCCTCTCTTTTTCTGCTCAGGGGACAGCAAAGAAAGGCGACTCCCTTTCTTCTAGCATGAAATAAGATCAGAATTTTGAGTGCGAAAAAAGGCTATCATAAATCCCTGAAATTGTGAGCGAATTAAAAATATTTTAGTAGGATTCTTCTTTCATGACCTTTAATGTCTGCTCCGGAATTTTGATAAGTGTTCGATTGGATTTGTAATGTAATAACAGCTTTTTGTCCAGAGCTCAGGGAATTTATAATGGTCAGCTGCCAGTCCCCGTATGAGTGATGATTATGACCATTCAGAACCCTGGCATGCATTACCACTCTCCCGTGTCTGGCTCTCCTTCATCTTCCAGCAGGCGGGTGGGCTTTCTCTCACCTGCTGCCCTGAGGATGGGTATCCTATGCAACTTTCTTGGGCCAAGGCGTGGAGGGGAAGTTAGAATGGCAGAATGACTGAGCCTCTAGCATGCTTGCCCCTCCCACTGTGACTGAAGACATTCAGATTGATATGGAGACGCCCTGAGACTCCAGCACTGGGGATGAGCTGCCCGGGAGGGTTGTCTGCCATGGAGGAGAGTGAGAGAAAAACTTTTGTTGGACTCTAAAAAAAAAAAAAAAGCCACAGCATAATCTAGTTAATCCTGGTTAATGAAACAACTGAATTGAAAAATTAAAATATTAAAAAGAGCAGTTACAGGATGCCTAAAGGCTTTCTTTAATTACCTGAAACATTTACAGTGATTCCAACTTTGAATCCTTATACTGAGACAGTAAGGTTTTATAATCACAATAACCAAGTGTACAAAGGACAGTGATAACAGGTAGCATTTAATGAGCGCTTGCTCCGTGCCAGGGCCTACTAACCCAGTGTAAGCCCTGTTGTTCTCTCAGTTAGCCCCTCTGACAAGTCTACAAGCAGACCGCTATTACTGAGGACACTACGAACAGGACACCATACACCTCTAACTTTAGATTCTGTGTGCCTCACCGCCACCAGATGTCTATCTGACGTGTCAAAGAAACTTGAGCCGTAACTGACCCTCTCAGCGTCTCAGTGTCCGGGATCCTGTGACTTTTGATTTATAAAACCTGGGTTTTTCTCTTATTATAATCATATGCCTCCAACTTTCAAACCTCACATCCTTTCTGCTACTGATTGATAAATCTTCTAAAAGACAACATGCAGATTATTTTGAAGGATGATAGTTTGAAAGATAAGAATCCCCAGTTAGCCTGCGGTGGGGACCAGGCAAAGCCTGGCCGAAGTGATTTACAGTCATACCCTGAGAAGTGATTTCACTGGTCAGTTGATTCTGTCCGTAAAGGGATGGAAAACAAATGCCACAGGTAAGTTGAAAAACCTTTGGTTATGCAGGTCTCTTGATTTATTTGCCAATTTTGAGCAGCAAAGAACAGTAGTAGGGATTGTGAGGATTCAGAGATGAATAAACACAACACCTTAAGGAATTCACAATCTAGGGCTTATGTGACGTCAAAATAATCATAATAGCAACACCTAATATTTCTGAGCATGAAAAATATGCCAGTGTACTAAAAATCATTGAATTGAGAACTAAAAATATGGGCCAGGAATTTCACATACATTTCTTTTTTAAAAAGTATATTTTATTGATTATGCTATCACAGTTGTCCCATTTCCCTCCTTCACTCCCCTCCACCCTGCACACCCTCTCCTACCCACCTTCCCCCTCTTTAGTTCATGTCCATGTGTCATAAGTTCTTTAACTTCTACATTTCCCATACTATTCTTGCCCTCCCCCTGTCTATTTTCTACCTACCATCGATGCTACTTATTCTCCATGCCTTTCCCTCCTCTCTCCTCCTCCCACTTCCCTGTTGCTAACCCTCTGTGTGATCTCCATTTCTGTGGTTCTGTTCCTGTTCTAGTTGTTTGCTTAGTTTCTTTTGGTTTTGTTTTAGGTGTGGTTGTTAATAATTATGTTTGCTGTCATTTTACTATACATGTTTTTTTTTAATCTTCTTTTCTTAGATAAGTCCCTTTAACATTTCATAAAATAAGGGGTTGGTGATGATGAACTCCTTTAACTTGACCATTTCTTATTTAATCTTTAAATTAGTCTTATGTAACAGTTTTCTACCTTATAAAATATGAGGCTCAGAGAGGTCAGGTGAATTACCTTGTAACAGTGAGGAATTGTAACCCACACCACCATCCTTTTGACATTGTTTCAGTAAATACTGCCTCTGACTGATATGTAGCCTGCATGTAGGTAAACAGCACGTCTGTATAAGATCTCTAGGAACTAACTTCAGAAGATACAGACTCAGACCCTCACTCACCCCAGCTTTGGAAGGTTTGCTGACCTTCAGCTATAAAACCAGGATGGTGTAAAAAAAGGATGATGCACACCAGGCCACTGCTTGACGGGTTTCGAGGTCCTGAGGGGAATGCGCTGTCCTGGTCTGCACCTGGAGAACTTTCCAGCCCCTCCCTGATCTCTTTGTTCTGTTCCCCTCCCTCCTTATAAAAACCTCTTCCTGCACTGAGATGGGAAGATGGGCTTTGGGACCATTGTGCCCCATCTTCTCCTGAGGCCGCCACTTGAATACACCCCTTTCCTTCTCACCAGTACCTGTCTTAGGTGTTTGGCTGGCCGTGGCCTGCTGCTGGATCTGTGTTCAGTAACCACCTGAGGGGGGACACACAGTAGGTAGTGGAGCTGGGACTCAAGTGTAATTTTGCTGGGCTCCCAGGCCTATCTATGTCTTTCTTTTCTTCACTAGCATTTCTAAAGGGGCGTTAGGTTTATCCTGCTGGCACATCAGAGATTGAATGTGGCACATGAATAAGCACCTTCTTTGAAGAGGCGTGGTTTGTACAGTTATCTTCTCTTTACTGGAAGTGATCCTGGTTTTCTACTTACCATAGTGATGGTGTAGTTCTGTTTTTAAACTCCAAGTTTCCAGGTGGATAAAATGAGGTGAAATGAAGTAGAAATAGTATTCAGGCATGTAAAAACATTGTGACGATAACAAGAGTGCTTCAGTGTGGAAAACGTTCTAGGTCACACCGCACTGTTGGCTGTGGGAGGGCTGAGAGCGACGGGAGGCTGCCCTGCAGCCAAGAACCCGGGACCGAGGAGCTCAAGGAAAACAGTTTTTAAAAATGGCTTGTTTATTCAGGGCTCACATCATATATCTGACGTGACTGAGGGGAACAGTGGCAGGGGTGGGGAGTCTCTGTTCCACGTGGTCACTCAGGAACCGAAGCTGACAGAGATCCCACTGCTTTCTGTCACTCAGTGGGAAGCTGGGGGATTAAGCAGAGACCAGGTTCGTGCAAGGTTAAAGAGTTTGGACCTTATCCTGAGGGCAAGAGGGATTAGTGCTTTTAATGCCTTTTGTTCTATTCAGTGCAAGCAGAGTGTGGAGGCCTAAGGAGATAATACAATGTGTTGCCTGGGGACCTATCACTAAGATTTTTGAGATTCAAATCTAATATATGAAAATCCAGGCTTATAGTGCAAATAAACACGGGGATTGTTCAAATCGAAACAGGGTTCTTTGCTTAAATAAAGGATTAATTGCAGGGTGCTCTTTAAGAATAAATACCATTTAGTATGGACTATTTCAAATGATAATTTATTTAATTCTGTGTAAACCAACTTTTTAGCAACTCTTCTCTGATGTGGAATTTCATTTGTTCACAATGAAGGTAACAATGTAACTATTTAAAATGTGAATATTATTCCATAAACATAAGAGCAAAATAGAATTTCTTTCCCCATGTGAATGCAACGCAAACAAATGTAATTTAGATTTCTAAACATTGTAACAAATAGAATTTTGAGAGGGAGAAATATTTCTTTAGTGACTCTTTGAGCTTCCAAACGCCTGGTTTATGTTTCTATCACGGCCCTTACCTGCTTTAGCAGCTGTCTTCTTCATGAGCTCCTTGAGGGCACTAACTTTGTCTTTCCAGCACCTGAAACAGGTCCCGGCTCCAAGTAGGTGCTCAATAAACATTTGCTGAGCGAGTAAACACACACCTTCTTTCGTTTTTCAAATCAGATTCAAATGCAGAAGGTTTTCGTAGTCAGTTTCACCTCTGCCAGCCACGACTTTCTGTTTAATTTATCAGCCCTTACCTTTCTTCCAATGGTTTCCTTGCTAGAGATAACAGCTACATCTTTAATCCAAGATAAAAAAGAAATACACTTCAGAAGAGCCAGTGCTTTCTTAAACTGTTGATTCCTGTGACTGAGTGAGAAAAATGAATGTATCTGTTTAGTCAAGAAATAAATGCTAGGCCACCTTAGCATAGTTGTCTAGATCTGAAACATTAATGCCAATTTATCAGCCGTTACACTTTAGTTAAGTACTAATCAGGTTTATGTTTCTCCTCCAAGCTAAGTAATAGAGGAGAAACTCTGATTGCCAGGGGAACACTAAAACCACCTCTTATAAAGTCTTGAAATGCTTGTGTTTTTAATTTCTGTGAAGAGCATATGCTGACTGTGTCCAAGTGTCATTTTCACAAAGGCTGTACATCTCAAGCAGGACAGTCAAGTCACTGAGACATAATTTGCAAAAAATCAAGTTCTTATTTTATCACTTCCCACTTTGCAAACATCTCCCCACCTGCCACCCCTGTATCGACAAATTTCTAACATGTCTCCTTATGTCCTGAAGTAGACATACTGCTACAGACTCCAAATTCTGTGCCACTTGTGCCTTTGAGAGCCCTGGTTCCCAGATGATCTCCATTCCGTCTTTCAAGCTTCAGCATCATTTGCTATCCTTGAAATCTATGTGACAAGCCAGAATTATGGCCATGCATGCATTCGCTTCTGAGAGTGCCAAACTTACAAAGAGTGGAGGTAGAAAGCAGATGCACTCAGGGCTCAGATTAGCACTTGAGCTCAGCAATAAAGGACCTGCCAGTAATTAAACCAACTCAGAATAATGAAATGATTGTATGTAGTACGAGGGGGGCCCACCGTCCGAGTTCCCCGCCATAGCCAAAGGAGAGGAGGGCCTGCGCTGAAAGGATGAAGTATTGACCGGCCAGATGTTTTCTTTTGATGCTCATGAAACATGATATTGTTCAGAGACCTTAAATCTCCATCTTTGTTTAGAAGAAATACAGGGCTGGGATCACACCATATTTATACTTTCTCTCTGTTTTAGAGCTTCTGGGTCTGGGGACCAAAATTTTTGGAGTTCTTTGTTAATCAGAAAGGCAATATGTAAATGATCAACTTTCTTAGGGGTGGGGACAGGGATGGGGACCAGCCATTGTCTACAGGCAGACAGAGTGAGTCTCCTCGCTCACATTATTGTAGTTTCAGTTCAGAAAGCAACCCTTAAAGCCGCTTCAATGGAGGGGAGTGAATAGGGATGAAGAGACCAATTAACCAATTTTTCTTGGCCTCTTCTCACGCATAGACACATTCCGTACACCGCCCCAGTTTTGATGTATTATTTTAATTAATCCCAGTCTTTTGATTCCTGCGGAAAGAAGGTTAGCAAATGTAACAACGCTCCGGAGTTTCTTTATCGTAAAAGACACATAATTTCAAGCATTTAATAAGGTAGATTTATTCTGGGTAGTTTAGCCTGCGCATTCACTCCAACAGCCCTCCCCAAAGACAGCATTAAAAATGTGATTAGTTAGCTGCCATCAATAACACAAAATAGGAAAATGCTCTCTGAAGGGACAGCTTTGTGGAGGGCACTGCACAGTGTGTAGTAAAAATATATGGCCTAATAAGTTTACATTTGCAGGCTCATTTGTTAAAACTCTTGAATTTCTAATTTGTGTCGGAAAGATAAATGGATGGAGCCACAGTAAAGTGTGAGATTAATACTGATGGATGGGGATTCAGTTTTCTGCTAGCCTCTCACTTCCTCACAACCCAGTAGGCAGTTTATAGGAAAACCAAATGTAAATAAAAAGGGAAACATTATCGACTTTGGTTGAGACCAATTACCAGTGATTTTGTTCCTTTCAACCCCACAGTTAGGGAATTTCTATATAATCTGATTATTGCATTTCAGTAATCAAAAGCCCTATGATTTATAATTTGGTGTTTCTTAGGTTGGCCCCCAGAAGATATATTATGGAAGGAGCGGTGAGGGACTGTCTTTTTCATTGTATCTCACAAATATTTCCTCAGTTGGATTGTCCCTAAAAAATAATTCTGGGTACAACATGGGAATAAGACGTGGGTTCTGAGGAAAAGCATAGCAATAGTGAGCTTTGGCATGTTCAGAGATTAGGGAAACAAAATGTGATTGCAGGAAAGGGAATTGGTAGCAGAAGGTAAATGTAATATCTCTTTTTGCTGATTTAAATCCCCTTCCCCAGGGCACGACACCCAAGGCCTTAAGCAGCCCCCTGGCATGGCATTGCCTAGTGCCTCGGCAGGTTCCTGCCTCTCTGTCACTGAGGGCCATCAGATCAGAAATGGCAGCAATGGTCAATGGCAGAGGGAAAGGGAATTATAGCCCATAACATCTAGTTTGACAAAAGTCTCTCTGATATCATACACCAATGCTCAGCACCTTTGAAAAGTCTAGCTCCTCTGACTGAAGCTAGACATGGTTCTAATTGTGAAGCATGCTCCAATTTTTGTACCAATATATCATAAGGTCCACTCGAAGGGATGGAAATCAGCAAGTTAAATTTCCTTCCCCTCCTCTTCATTCCATCCGTCTTCTTTCTTTCTCTCCCTCGCTCCTTCCCTTCTCACTCTCTTACTCTCTTCCTCTCTTCCGATCAGAGCAGTCTCCGAGAAAACCCTCCCACCCTGCCTGAGTTCCTCGCTGAGCCCACCTGTCTCAGCGAGCAACAGGCGGTGTGGCACGGAGGAAGGAGCTTTGGCCCAGGAAGCAGAAAAACCTGGGGGGCGTCTCTGGCCCCACTGCTTCAAAGCCATGGGAGGGGCAAGTCACTCACCTTCTCAGACTCTTACTTTCTCATCTCTGGAATGGGGACCGTCCTTAGCATAAGGGCAGTGAGTGGGGTAAACATGGAGCAGTGCTTTAGAAAGTAGTTCAATGTTCTCTGTTTAATTAAGCTGAAAAGTAACCTTAAAATATTAAAAATTATAAAGGGGAATTAAAAAAATCGATGCGGGGTAATGGTGTGTGGTCATATCGTTAGCTGTTGATGTTACCCATGGACGCTTCCATCCTCGTGCTGCCTGGGGTTTTCGCTAACCGCTGCTGGCCGACTGCGGAGCTGCTCGGGACGGGGGGTGGGGGTGGGTGGGGGTGGGTGGTGTTCCGTGGGGGTGGGAGCGGAGCCTCTGTCCCCAAGGCTTCTCTGCAACAGAAGACGCCCCGGCTGTAGTAACTGTGACGAGCACTGGCCTCAGGCCAGCGGCCTCCAGGCCTGAGCCGGTCTCTCCTGAGCCCTGGTAGCAATTTTTAGCCCGGGCTCCCTGGAGGAATTCCTGAATAAACTCCATCTGTCTGTCTGGCACCGTGCAGCTTGGCTCTTCAAGGAACCATCTCGAACCGGCAGTGCAGGTACGGCTGCTGCTTGTGCTGACTGGCTGTGTGAGCGCGCCGGATAGATCAGTCCTGGAAATGCGGCCTAGTCTGGAGACCTGCTGCTCCTCGAACCCGTTTGGAAATTAGTAGGAGGTGCTCACAAGCCCAGCAGTCAGCATTTATTGAGCACTTACTGTGCTTTAAAAAAGGATCTCTTTTCAAAGAAATGCAAGACAATGGTCTGGCCTATGTGTAAGAGGTGACCCAGGGTCATGTCCTTGCACCTGACATTGAGTGTGATGGAATGGGGTCTATCAGCGCTCATACCCACAAGTTGAATTGGTGAAAGGGCAAGAAGTCCAAGTGCATTGACCATTTTTGTTGGGATATACTGGCCCTAAAAAATGAAGCAATATGTA
>PVIA01017483.1:0-15571 GCA_004024845.1 Tonatia bakeri
AGACTTTATTATGGCTTGAAATCCCATGTTCTTTTACACTGTGACTACTAACCCACAATATCTTATAAAAAACACAGCAAAGCAGAGAGGCAATGAGTACCAGAGAAGGTAAAAGGCCTAGATTCTTTTCAATAAATTTACCACATGATCTTGAACAGATTTATTACTTCTCAGATCCTTCATTTCATTACTGGCACAATGGGAATAATATCTCCCCCATTTACTGCCAATCTCACCATTAGGATATCCATAAATGAAAGGCTAAAAGTTCTTATAAAATGTTAAGAAAGAAAGAAAAGCTGTCTAATTAAAAGATGTCTTGTGAAGGTAGAGGTAATGTTACAAGACACATTAAACCTTAAAATTTTGGTTCAAGTTCACTTTTTATTTTCCACTTATCCTCATTATTAAGATTTCCAATCTCTATATAGTCTTTCCAACCCTTCATAGTATCCTCTGAACATCAGTTTTCTATCAATTATTCAAACATTTATCAAAATCTTGTCTGTGGATACAGAGAGTTCATAGACCAGGAGGGAAATAGCTGAGTGAACACACTGACAATATAATGAGAGGAGAGTTAGGTAGAAGTGAGGACAGAAGCCTGGGGGATCCATAGGAAGGAAAACCTTTCCCGTCTGTTCTTATGAAATCACATTTGTTGTACATACTGGCCCTTTGGAGTCCTACACTTAGCTAGGTGAATTGATGATGCAGGAAAAAAATGACCTATTTTAAAATAAGTTTTAATAATTTATTCTTCCACTTATTTATGCATTCATTGCTTGATTCTTGTATGCACCCTGACCAGGAATCAAACCTACACCCTTGATATATGGTGTATTGGGATGACATTAACCAATTGAGTTACCTGGCCAGGGCCAAAAATGAGATATTCTGTCAGAGGCTGTTGTTTAGTTTATCTTCAGGAAATAAGTGTTCTAGAGACAGTGCCCCAGTTTGAAAGAATAGCACTGATGGTGAGGATTCAGGCAGCCCAAACCAACAGAGAGATTGTTTGGAGCAGGGAGACTTCTGGTGCATCTCTGGATCACACCATGTCAGTTAGCTGTGTGGACAGATGCCCTGAAGGGAACCTGAATGGACAGATCCCGCTGAGTTTCTCTTTAAAACTGGATAACCAGCACTGACAAGATCTTTATTTTTTAGGATGGGTGACTTTATGTAGAGTTTGGGAAAGCTTTCTTCGATGAAATGCTATTCGTGTTAGTGACATGTACCCTTGGAACAGTATCACATGCCAATATCAATTACAATGTAAGTTTGGTTGTGACCTTTTTAAGTAGCTTGAAATGCCTCTGTCTTTTAGTTCTGAGTTTATACAAGTTACAGGCTACAGTACATTTGTCCTACTGAGGAATCTGATCAAGGAAAATGAACCAGGGGTTGGTGGAGAAAGTGGAGGTGGTTGTAAGGGGGTGACTAATCCTAGAATAGGTTAAAAAAGCAAAACACTCAAAGTAGAAATATTAAAAATAGAGAAGCCTCCAGGACCAGATGGTCAGAATTGTGAACAAGCCTGGGGACAAAATTAAATAAACCCTTAAGGAAATATTTTATCATGTTTTTGGAAGCCTTGATGGGCACTCAGAACTGTTAAAAAGCTTCCTGTGCCCCTTCTTCCATTAAATAACTAAGATAGTGAGAGTTATCCGAAATCTGACCTACTTTCCAGGAAACTTTTTTTTTTTTTGGTCAGAAAGAAAAGAGAAAAATCCATGAAATGATGTGGAGGCAGTGGGGTGCAGAGATAAAAAGGTTGGATTTGCTCTTGAGAAACTTGGGCAACAGTCCTAACTCTGTCAATAAGAATAAGATGACCTCTAACATTGACTGAGCGTTAAGAGCACTGTACATGTTACCTCTTCTAATGCTTACAGAATCCAGGCACATTGAAGCAACTGTCCCCATTTTACTGCAGTAGATATGCTGAAATGGTGTAAGAAAGGAAAACTCCCTTCTGCTTTCTTAGGTTCTGTACCTGGTCAAGAATTATACTTTCATAAAATAGATTAACAGGTGAAAAAAACATATAATTTTACTTAATATTTCATGTGTCCATAGGAGTCTTAAGAAGGACAGTTAACACCTGAAGGAGCTAATTTACCTTTTTGTAGAAAGAATGACAAATTGTGGGGGTGTCACAAGATAAAGGGGCTTGGGCTAGGTTGACCAGAGAATATATGTGGCAAACTCATGGCAAACAGGTTATTTTAGTAGTTTTGTTGATTCCTAGTCTCTGGTGATAAGAATGTCCTCTCCCTGATACAGGGAGAGCACCTTTCTAGTGAAATATTTTTGGGTGGCATGTTCTGAATTCATTCAGAGGTTAAGAACCTTGCATGATATTCTATGGCTAATGAAGAGAAGAGCCAAGACTTGAACCTGGGCCACATTTTACTGCAAAGAATATGCTTCTAACCATATACTGTATTAACTCATTCACCTGATTCCCCTTGGGAAAGTCACTTTCTCAGCTTCATTTTTCTTTTTGCTTTTCTTTTTCACTTTCACATAATCCAGCTAGACTTGTCTAATCTATTTATAAGTAAATGTGTAATGACTGGTTTAATGCTCATCTCTTTCAGATTACAGCTGCCATAAAGGCAGCAGCTTTGTTGGAATTGCAATATTTCCAGCAGCACACACCGGGTCTGACATATGGTAAAAGCCCAGTAAATACATACTGAATGAATAAACAAACCATAGCAAATCTCTTTCTTTCACCTGTCAGTCACCAGATCCAACAGCAGCAGAGTTAGATGAGACTTTTGCACCACACTTCCCTATTTCTTGAGGGACTTGCCTAGCGGGACAAAACACTAGCTTGTTTGGTTTCTCTGGGACTCTTCTCTTAGAGCCAACATAATTTCTGTGGGATAATTTCTGTCCCAGACACAGCAACTAGCATTGTCATGTAATTAAAGTTTTTTTTGTACAATTTAGGAAGCAATGGCACCCTTTCAAAAGTAAGAACTTTCAAAAGCAGCCTTTCTCTGCCCAGTCTTGTGCTTGGCATTGTTGGATTGGAAATGACACCAGCCTCTACCTACCATGGGCCTCAGGATTGGTGAGGAGAGCAATCACATACAGACCAGGCAATTTATTGTTAAAAATACTAGTGGGGAATAAGTGCCAGCTTCCATGATCCAGGAGGTAGCATTGTGATGGTCCTTTGAAGGGAGGGCAGCAGTTGCAGTGTTGAGGCTTGGTGGAGAAAGAATATGGAGGAGGCAGAGAGCAGAAGAAAAGTGTTTGAATAAGCAAAGGAAGAGAGGAACGGCAGGCCCTAGAAAGGCTTTTCTTTTCTTTCTGGAGAACAAAAGCTTACACATCAATTCCTGCTTGTTTGCAGGCACAGTAATAATGGCATCAATTTATCATTTATTGAGCATTGATTGTATGCTGTGCACTATAAATTCCTTTATCTGAATTGTATAATACCTAATATAATCCAGGAAGGTGGTACTAATTGTTATTATTGCTTTTACTTTGCATATAAGAAAACTGAGGCCCAGACTTGTTAACAGCCACCCAAAGGAAAACAGTAAGCATTGAGATTAATATTCAAACCTGAGAACCTGCATCATGAGATATGTTTATAAGAAGAGACCTTGTAACCATGCAGAAGCTTCACTTCTTTAATATGAACTTTTCTCCTTTCTTTCCTTTTGATTCAAACTAGCCTCATCCAGCAGCCTGACTTACCTGTGTCCTTCTCTCTTGCATGTCCAGTCCCTTAACCATTAAGCTCTCTGGACAATGAAGCTCTGGCTGGCATCAAATAATCTTAGAAAGAAAACTTTTGGTCTATTGACCACGGAGACATAGTTGCAATCAAAGTAAAGATAATCCTAGACCTCAAGTATATTTCAACTCCAGACTGAAAAGTGGAAAACCAGATGAAGTGATGCCAAGGCACCAGACGCAGTGATCGACTACTTCCTACCCTAGTGTTGACCAGTTAGTAGAGACCACATCCCTGACCATGACCTAACTCCCTCAGTCATCGCTATAACTGTGCAAACTGGGGCTCAGCCACTTGGTGCTTTCAATCTACATGACTCAACAATTTGTCTCAAAGGAAACAGGTTTTTATTAACAGGGTTCCAAACTTGGGGGGTGGGGAGGGCATTGCCGAGAGCACTACTGCTCAGAGTACTCCTGTCCAATGAGACCCAAAACCTCCATTGCTCCTCCAAATGCTACAAGCCAAAACCATGCCCAGAAGTTCCCAGTATCCTTATCTGGGAACCTGAGAACCTGCATCATGAGATATGTTTATAAGAAGAGACCTTGTAACCATGCAGAAACTTCAGCCAGTCACTCAGACAGATATCCATCCTCTCTGAAATGTGCACTTGTGAGTTTCAGAATCACCATCCTTTCACAGCAGCTGTCTCCTTTAGGATCTGTGGTGTGGTGTTCTCAGTCTCCATGTAGTGGTTCAGGAAACCATGTGCTGTGTTACACTGTCCCAGAGGCAAGACAGTGACTTCTCCATCTGTCCTTCAGGGAAGTAGAAGTCTGCAGCTCAGCATTTCTGGTCACAGTTCAGCTACAAGCATCTCTCATGATTCTGGGTGGCCAGGCAGGTCTCCACAGCTCCATCAGCTCTGTCTTTGTCTTCAGGGTGGCAGACCTCATGGCAGACTGACCTTCAGACCATTTGTTCCAATTTTGAATCCTTGGCTCAGAACTTCCTGCATGATCAAACATCTGGCTCTTCCCATGGTGAGTTAGTGTCCGCCACTTTTGTCAGCTCCCCAGTGTCTTTGACCCTCTTCGGGCTGCCATTTCTAGTCAGGGCAAGAGTTCCCAGTGAGACATGAGCATCTGGGGAGGGCATCTGTCATGGCCTCACAGATTGTACAGGTGCTGTATGAGCTTCCCCCTGGCTATGTCACAGGTTGCTGCATGTTCTCAGTCACACACACAATTCTGCGGCTTCTGAAATCTTCCTTTCAGGCTGTTAACCTGTGTTTGTTATGTAATGTACCTTAAAGCTGTACTCTTCACTCTGTGGGCATTCTCTGCTGTGTCCCCTCCTGCCTCCCTGAAGGATTTATGTGTGTGTTGGGGGGAGGTGGTGGGGTTCTCTGCTGCCCTCAGGGAACCCATGCTGTGTACCCTGTTACGATAATAATTAATGAGTTTTTTCCTGTATAACCCACCCCCTAGAAGCTGTCAGGGAGCTGGGTCTTGGAACATTAGCTCATTTGTGTTTTCAGCCAAGGGCCACTTCCTAAAAATAAACCCTAACTTTCTTTGCTGCAAACTCCTGATCCTGTCTTATTGGGTTTTGATGCATGCAGTCAATGGACCCCTTTAGTCCAGTAACAACCTCTACATGGATTTGTGGTGAGTAATTTCTCAGCTTTTATATTGGCACTGCATCAGGACAGACTGTTGAGTGCTCCTCTCACAGGCAGGCTTCTATGTCTTTGGGACATAGCTCAGGGCCCATATGTGTGGAGTCTCTGGAAATACAAGGAAAGAGAAAATCATAAACCAGATTGGGTCCTAGTATGCAGATCAGAGTTATGGCAATCCCATACCTCAAATAGAATGGCTAAATTGGAGTGTGGTTTAGACATCCTAAACTCACCAGGATAAACTTAGAAACTATGAAGATTATAAGAGGGATTGACAAACCCATGACTTCTCTGTAGCTCAGAAGGGACTAGGCACTAACATTGCAAGGAATGAGGCTCATATTGCTACCACCCATCTCACTCCCATAGAATGAAATGTATGTTTCTTGCAGAATTCAGAAAGCTGGAAAAGGTGTTATAAAGAGTCCCGTGCTGCAGGTAAAAAGTCAGCATCATTTGGGACAGGTTAACACCTCTTCCCAGGGAAAGGGGCCGAATAGATGATTTATAAGGGTCTCCAGAGTGTAGAGAAAAGTGATCTGGATTGTCATGAAGCTGAAGAAGGAGATGAAAAATGGTTTATTCTACATCCTAGTTGTGTATATCTCTTTCTAGCTATCTGGAGAATGGTTATGCCTGGGCTTGTCTCAGCAATGACCTTGCTAATACCATTCCCACAACTATATCATGAACTGTTGCAGTTGATGAATTCTCTCTGTGTTTCAAATGAACTCTGAATTAGTGAGTATTAAGATAATGAAAACTTTCACATGTGCATGTTGTGTCTGGTGTCCTTAATTTTATAACTTCCTATAAGATAGATAGTGTATTTCAAATGTCTTTTATACTGTTTATGGAGCTAATGAGTTCCAGAGTTTTTTCCAGTGCTAACAACCATCCTGAAATTCACTTGCTTCTACCTAGACTTTTAGAGGGTTACTGGGGTTCACATAGGAGTAGGAAAAGCTGGGAAATGTGTTCTGATCTGGCAACTATAAATGTAATACAGTCTCTTCCATTGGTTATTAATATTATGGATGAACGATGAAAAGCTGATTGTAATGGGGTACAGAGCATGGGTTCCCTGATAATAGGAATACCTCCACAATCCTGACTTCAGGCAGGATTGGGGTAGGGAGGGGTGCCCACATAGCAGAAGGTACAGAATTTAAGCACACATTATATAATAGAAGGCAAATTAATAGCTGTGCGTCCCTGAAGGGAGGTGGGCTGCTGCCCAGGGAGAATTGTGTACATGACTGTAAGAACACTCAGGGACTTGTGACATAGCCAGGAGGGGTGGATACCCACCCCAGATGCCCCTGTGTCACTGGGAACTCTTGCTCTGACTAACAATGGGAGCCAAAAGAGAGTAAAAGATACTAGGGAATTGAGAAAAATTATGGACACTAACACACATATTTCCATAGGAAGAGCCACAAGGTCTGCAGTGAGAGAGGAAGTCTGCCAGGGCGTCTGAAGGTCAATGAGTATGCCACAAAGTCAGGAGGTCTGCCTGGAAGTCTGCCTGGAAGTCTGCCTGGAGAAGATGGCAGCAGAGCTGGCAATGCTGTGGAAACCTGCCTAGCCACCCAGATTTGTGAGGGATGCTTGGAGCTGAACTGTGGCTCAGCATTCCCCACCACATTTTCTGAAACACAGTACTCCTGAGTGGCATATTCTGAAACTGGCTTTGTTTGGCAAAGGGAGGAAGAACTGTGTGTTTAGGGGTGTTTTTAAAGGCAGTGGGACTTAACAGCAGAAATTTGCTATTATTCTAAATCTGTATAACCTTTAAAGAAATAACCCCTTTCCTTTTTCACCAAACTCTTGCATTGGGAGTCATACTTCCTGGTGGGCAGTCAAATCCCACAGCTGTTCCAGACGCTATTGGCTCATTCTGTAACAAGATGACTATTTTTTTAAAATTTATTTTTTTACCATCTTGAGGATTCAAATTTGTATCTCTATTTCAAATTTGATATTGGGTTTGGTGATTAGCAAATCTCAGGAAAGTTGGGGTACAGTTTTCAGGGACATTTTATAGAATTGATTTATTTTTCTTTTTTAATTTTTTTAAATTTTGTTTAAGTAAAGTTGTCTCTATTTTCCCCCATTACCTCCCCACCCCAGCCATCCCCACTTCCCACCCTTGATCCTTCCTCTCTTTGGTTTTGTCCATCTGTCCTTCATACATGTTCCTGAAAACCCTTCCCATTTATCCCATTATCATACCTTCCTACCTCCCCTCTGGTTACTGTCAATTTGTTCTTAATTTCAATGTCTCTGGTTATATTTTGCTTGCTTATTTGTTTTGTTGATTAGGTTCCACCTATAGGTGAGATCATATAGTATTTGTCTTTCACATCTGGCTTATTTCACTTAGCATAATGTTCTCCAGATCCATCCATGCTGTCACAAAGGTAGGAGCTCCTTTCTTTCTGCTGCATAGAATTCCATCATGTAAATGTACCATAGTTTTTTGATCCACTCATTTATTGATGAGCACTTAGGTTGCTTACAGCACTTGGCTGTTGTGAATCATGCTGCTATGAACAATGGGGTGTACAGGTTCTTTGTTTGCAGATGACATGATCGTGTACATAGAAAACCCTATAGACTCCACCAAAAATCTACTTGACCTAATAAATGAATTTGGTAAAACAGTGGGATTCAAAGTCAATATTCAGAAATCAAAGGCATTTTTCTACACCAACAATGAAATATCAGAAACAGAAATCAGAAGAAAATCCCATTTGATATAGCAACAAGAAAAATAACATACCTAGGAATAAACCTTACCAAGGACATAAAAGATCTATACTCAGAAAACTACACAACACTGAAAAAACAAATTAAGGAAGACACAAACAAATGGAAGCATGTAAAATGTTCATGGATTGGAAGAATTAACATCATCAAACTGTCCATACTACCCAAAGCAATTTATTGATTCAAGGCACTCCCTATTCAAGTACCAATGGCATATTTCACATATATAGAACAAACACTTCAAAAATTTATATGGAACCATAAATGACCCTGAATAGCCACAGCAATTTTGAGAAGAACAAAGTAGGAGAGTGTGGGGGAGCTTTGTCTGCTGAGCGCCCCCGCCGTCTGCCATGGATGAGAATAAGTCTACCAAGACATGATCTGCTTGGGGAGGAAAGGTGGCTGATTTCTCGATGGAGAAGGACCAAGAGTCTTTTCCTCAATGGCTTTTATTAGGTTCATTTATACAGGAAGTCAAGCAAAGCTCATTACTCATTGCCAGGAAGTAAGGATCAAATAACAAGGAACTCTGAGGGCCTATTTTGGGTCAGGGTCAGATAGCTAAAGAGCTGTAAGAACTTTAAGGAACAAACTTACTTATTCCTTGGACCCTCATCATTCAATTGAGAGCATTCTAAACAAAGTAGGTTTCACAGGATTTTACATATTCTTTCTTAGGCCTGATCACCCAGGGAACCTGCCCTTTCCAGTACAGGGCTGCACCTCCCTCTGTCATTGTTTCAGGTTTAGGTGGAAGAAGGGAAGTAAGGCAGCCAAGAGATTAGGAGATTTTCTCACAGACCATGAGGACTCAGGCTTTGTCAAAGTCGAGGGGCAGGGGTCCATCACCCCCTTTTGCTGTAGCCCCCAAGTCTTTCCTTGGGGGCCTCCCATGTGATCGTGCCTGTCTTAGGTTGTTCCCCCCTTGGGGAATCTTACTCATCATTGGCTAACTGACCAAGCACTGGGGGCCAGGCAGGGTGAAGTGAAAGGAGCAGAAGCAGCACTCCTGCCAGGGAGATAAGCTTGTCTCCTTGGTGGCTTACAGTTCGAAGGTCGTTCCCTCAGCCTTAGCCTTGGCGGGGGTTACAGCTTCTGATACCAGGCAGGGAGGTTCTCAACAGGAGGGATCACAATACCTGGTATCAAACTGTATTACAAGGCCACCATAATCAAAACAGCCTGGTACTGGCATAAGAACAGACACACAGACCAATGGAACAGGATAGAGAGCCCAGAAATAAACCCAGGTCTCTCTGATTCACCTTTCTTGGTGAATTTTTCTTCAATGTAGAAAGTCCAATTCTGAATCATTAGGTAACGAAACATTTTCAACTGTCTGCTTATGCATTGCAAACCCTGTTGTTTAAATGTTCTCCAGAAGTGATCAGTATCAAAGTCACTTTCAGCATGAGGAAAGAAAACACCTTCCCACTATCCTATTAAGAAAGGGGTTTACTCCCTGAAGACAGGGGTAGGCTCAAAGAGTTGCAGGAAGTGGGGGAGGAGGGCAGAACTTGTGACAAGAGTGACATGATCAATGTATGAATGTCAGGTCTGATTCTCTTGTCCTTGCTTTGAACTGCCAAAATGTAATAAAGGAGATGTATTAATTCCTCCAACTTCATTGTGTTTTTACGTTTTTTGTCAACATAGATCCTGCTTTTGTATCTGTAATTTCTAGGAGACTTAGCCCATAGCCATCCTGATTCATCTAATAAAAAGGTGTTTTGTCAAATGATGAACTCCTGTATTAATATTTGGAGAAACTGGGGGACTTTGGGTGGGGGGAATCTTCATGATTTTCTCGCTGTATGTGCTACATTTTTTAAAAACCATTCACCCATTGAAGGACATCTGTGTTTCTTTCAATTTGAAGTTATGAATAAAGCTACTATGAACATTTGTGGACAGGTTTTTTGGGTGAACATAATCTTTTACTTCTCTGGAATACATGTCTCAGAGTAAAATCGCTGGGTTGTATAGTAATTGCATATTTAGTGTTATAATTGACTGCCAAGCTGTTTTTCGGAGTAGTTATACTATTTTATATTTCCAGCACCAATGTATGGATGTCTCCCTTATTCTTGCCAGCATTTGGAGGTGTTAGTATATTTTTATTTTAGCCATTTTGTAGATTCATAGTCATATCACATTGTAGTTTTAATTTGCATGGATTTCATGGCTAATGATGTTGAACACCTTTTAATATGCTTATTTCCCATTGGCATATCCTTTTTGGTTAAATATCTATTTTGTTAATTAACCTTTTGAATTTCTTCATTTGTAAAGTATTTATTCAACTTTTTGACTAATTTTTCTATTGGGTTGTCAGTATTTTATTTATTTTTTGATTTATAAGTGTTCATTATGTATTCTTTTTTTTGGATACATGAATTACAGATATCTTCTCCCATCTTTGAATTAACTTTTCACTGTTTTAATGATATCTTGTGATGAATGGGAAATTTTAATTTTAACAGTATAAATTACCAAAATTTTCTTTTATGATTAGCATTTTTTGGATACTGTTTTAGCAATTTCTGACTATCTCAAGATCATGATATGTTTTCCTATAGTTTTTCCTCAAATTTTTATTGTCACTTTTCCTATTCTCTTGAAGATTATGTCTAAGATTGGTGCTATTACTTCCTGAAATAGTTGAAAGAATTCACCAAAGAAGCTCTCTGGGTCTGAGATTTTCTTTGTGGATAGGTTTTAAACAAAGGGTCAAATTTCTTATATAGATATTAAACTATTGAGATTTTCTATTTCTTTTCTTTTGGCTCTAGTAACTTCTGTGTTTTGAGGAATTTCTATTTTATTTAAATGTTGCCTAATTTTGGTGTAAAGCTGTTCATTATGTTCTTATAATTGTTTTGATGTCTGACAGATCTGAAGTTAATTCAATTTTCATACCTATTAATGGTAATTTGTATTTTTTTCTCTCTCTTTTCCTGGACCAGAATTGATAGTTTATCAATTCATTTATCTGACAAGTAAATATTTGGCTCTGCTGTTTTCTTCTGTCTTTGATTTCTAATTCATTAATTCATCTTATCTTTATTTTCTCCTACTCTGCATAGTTTTGATTTGCTGATTTTTTAAAGATTAGGATGATAAAACTTAAATGATTGATTTTCTGCATTTCTTTTATAATATAGACATATAAAGTTAATAATTTCCTATAAATCACTGCTTTATGTTTCACAAATATTTATATTTTATATGTCATATCTTCATTATCGTTCAGCTCAAAATATTTTCTTTTTTTTTAAATTTTGTTCTTCAGTCATGCTTTATTCCACATAATTGGTTTTTTAGGGATATCTTTTTGTTATTGAATCTGGTTTGATTTTATGTGACCAGAAAATACATTCTGAATGATACCTGTCTTTTGAAACATGTTGAGTCTTCCTTAATGACAAAATGATATTTTTATATGATTAAACAGCTACTATTTAAAAATATATGTTTCATGAATACATAAAGAGGCAATGAAACTATAATATACACAAAATAATGGTAAACATGGGCTTCAGGATGATGGTTACCTTTTGTGATGTGAGAGAGCAGTACATAAGGAATGGACCATATAGTTGTGGTTATATTCTAACCTTATAGTTAGGAGCTGATTATTGTAACATTCCTAGCTTCCATTTTGAATTGTGGATTCATAGTGTTTATTATATACTTAATGTAAGCAATCATCATGCTTATAAAAACCTGTTTTTACAAATAGGAGCTATTTCAAACATACAGAAAAAGCTAAAAATAACATTGCCTAACTCCCTTCCACCATAAAAGGTTAAATTATGTTAGTAATTTTGCTTTTGTTTTTTCAGTTTAGGTATTTTTCTATATGCCTTTTAAAGAAATAATATATTATAAATACCATTAAAGACTTTTAACATATTCTTTTTCTCTTTCTACTCACTAGACAGAACCACTACCCCCAAATGGTGTGTCTCATCCCCATGGGATTTTGTGTACTTTCACTACATTTGAATATATTAATAAATTATAACTTGTATTATTTTTGTGTGCTTTGATATTTTAAAAATAGTGTTATATCTTAACACTAATTAAATGATATATTTTATTTTAACTGCTGTATAGTAATGCATTATATTAAAAATTAAAGCTTATTTATTCTTCAAATTTTTTATTATTATGAATAGCAAATATTTTATATATCTTTTTGGGTATGTATGTACATCTCTGGGGTATGTACCTAGTAGTTGAATTTTACTAGATATTAAGATTACTCTTCAAAATGATTTTAGTAAGTTACATGGGTACAAGGAGTGCACAATTAGTAACATTTTTTAATCCTTGTCATCCTTTGATGATCTTTTAAAGAAATTTACATTCTACTAAAATCTAGATAAATTGAACATCTTTTAAAATATTTATTCATTAAGTTTATTTCTGCAATTGCATATCTATATTTTTTCTTAGTTCTGTGTTTTTTGTCTTTATTTATTTGTAGTGGCATATAAATAATCTGTATACTAATCTTTTATAAATTTTATGTGTTATAAATATATTCTTCTAGGCTATGTCTTTTCTTTATATTTTGTTTATGATACCTTTTGTCATTCACAAGTTTTGTTACTGTGTTTCTATTTTATTCTTTTAGTATCTTATTTAATATATCATATCTATATATCATAAACATATTTGCTATACTCTAAAATATTTCAAGTTTTGTTTTTCACGCATAGTTTTTAAATCTTGGGATTTATTTTTACAGGTCATGAGGAAAGACTGTATTTTTTTCTTCTACTTGGTAAACAATTGTCTCATCACTATTTATATGAATAGTTTATAATTTCCTTGTTGTTTTATAATGTTAGCTCTGTAATATAACCCATTTTCATGTGCTACATGTCTGTCTCTTGATTGGCTCCTGTATTCTAGTTACCTTTACATGTAAACAATGCAAATCTATAAAAATCACATAGATTTATTATAATCTATAAGCCTAACAAGTCCTATATGTGTCTGAACCTTTTTTAATTTACCTTGGCCCTTTACTTTTACAAATCAATTTAGAATCAACCAGTCAAGACTTTTCTTGGAAATATTTGAGGGAGAATTACTTTCTTAATAATACACACTCTTCTTATCCATGAACTTGATATGCTTTGCTTTTATTTATTTATGTTGCCCTTAATGTCTTTCAATAATGTTTTATAATTTTGTCCATAAAACTATTAAACAGTTCTTCAAATTACTTCTAGTCACTGTATTGCTTTTGTTTGTATTGTAAATGGAGATGTTAAAAAATGAAACAGTAATTGTTACTGCAATAGCAAAAATCAAAGAAATGCTATTGATTTTTGTTTCTTAATCTGTTATCTGTAAACCCTCTATTCTGTTATGTTGATCTACTTATCTGTTCTTTTACCAATAGCATACTGTTTTGATGACTGTAGCTTTATAGGAAGTCTTGAAGTCAATCCTTTGACTATGTTCTTCATCTTCAGTTGAAGAGTGGCTATTCTTGGTCTTTTTACCCCTCCAAATATACTTCAGAATCAGTTCATCAATATCTACAAAGTAACTTACTGGAAATTTTATTGGAATTATATTAAATCAGTAGATGAAGTTGGGAATAGCTGATATCTTGACAATATTGAGTCTTCATATCCATAAACATGAAATACCTCTCCATTTGTTTAGTTTTTTGTTTTTTCTCATCAGAATTTTACAGTTTTTTCTATGTGATCTTGTACATATTTTGTTAGATTTATACCTAAATATTGCATTTTGGGGGGTGCTACTGTAAATGGCAACACATTTTTTAAATTTCAAATTTCACTGTTTATTGTTAGTTTGTAGCAAAATTATTGTTTTTATATTAACTTTGTATCCTGAATCATTGCTCTAATTGGTTATCATTTCTAGAAGTTTTGGTGGTTTTCTTTTTTTTTTTTTTGCCAATTCTTTTAGATTTTCAGTATAGGCAATCACATTACCTGAGAAACAAGACAGTTTTAATTTTTTCTTCCCAACCTGTAAATCTTTTATTTCTTTTACTTGTGTTATTACATTAGTTAGGATTTCCAACACAATATTGAAAAGAAGTTATGAAGGGGATATCCTTGCCTGTTTCCTATCTTAGTGGGAAAGCTTCTAGTTTCTCAGTACTAAGTATAATGTTTGCTGTAGGGTTTTTTTATAGATGTTCTTTATTAAGTTGAAGGAGTTATTCCCAGTTTTCTGAGAACTTTATCATAAATGAGTGTTGGGTTTTGTTAAATGCTTTTCCATATCTACTGATATAGGCATGCAATTTTTGGTTTTTAGCCTGTTGATATCATAAATTACATTGATTTTCAAATGTTGAACCAGCCTTGCATGTCTGGGATAAATCCCAGTAGGTTGTGGTATCTAATTCTTTTTATACATTGTTGGATTTGATATGCTAGTATTTGGTTAATGACTTTCACATCTATGTTCATGAGACATATTGTTCTGCAGTTTTTGTGTCTTGTAATGGCTTTGTCTGTTTTTTTTTTTTTTTTTGTAATGTTGAGCTCTAAAACAGAAACTATTCTTCCTGCTTTTGTCTTCTGGAAAAAATGGAAGGTAATTGATATAATATCTTCCTTAAATGTTTGGTTCAATTCACTAGTGAACCCATCTGGCCTCTCCCAACCTTGTGTTTTGAAAATATGTTTTCTCTGCCTGAATGCACTTCCTCATCTATTATATATAGAAAACTGTGACTTACCCTTTAAACAATTTTTCTTTTAGAAAAATTTACCATATTTTACTTTCTCTCCCCAGAGCTTTTAGGTGTGTGTGTTCCATTTCCTACCACTTTTCACTTTGTCTCCTGTGGTCTTTCTTTTTATAAGCCTGTCTACTGTATGAGGCATAATCCCCAACTCCTTCCCTTCCTCTACCTTTGAAGACATACCCACAGGTCCTTCTAAGTGAAAAATGCTTTATTGTTTATTATTGGGAGAAAGAATTGGGTCAAAATGTGAGATGAATCTTATGGTTCTTAGAATAATAATCTCAAGCCCATGTTTCTTGTTTTCCTTTTGAGTTCTTAAATTTATAAACACTAGGTTATTATGTGGTAATAAATAACCCCCACATGTCTGTGGCTTATCACAACAAATTTTATTTCTCCTTTATTCTACATTTCTGTCATTGGCACTCAAGGACCCAGACTGATGAGCTTCAGCCATTTCCAACACTGCCAGCTGTGGTTCTGGAGGAAAAAGAACCCCAGGCAGAGTGGGTCTTACCCTGGCCCTCCAGTGACATATTACTTCCTCTTAAAACCTATTTGCCAAACCTGGTCATATGGCCTTACCCAATAACGAGGGAATTAGGAGATAGTGAAAAACTGGAAATATTTGGGGGAACAGCTTTAATGC
>PVIA01017484.1:0-15538 GCA_004024845.1 Tonatia bakeri
CTTCTTTGGGATGGAGGGCTCTAAATAGGTCAGTCAAGTCCATTTCGTTTAGGGTATTGTTCAATGCCACGATATCTTTGTTGATATTTTGTTTGGAAGATCTGTCCAATTTTGAGAGTGGCGTGTTAAAATCCCCCACTATAATTGTGTTGCTGTCAATATCTTTCTTAAAGTCCTCTAGGATTTTCTTTATGTATTTGGGTGCCCCTATGTTGGGTGCATATATATTTACAATACTGATGTCTTCTTGGTGGATTCTTCCCTTGAGTATTATGAAGTGACCTTCTGGGTCTCTCTTTATGGCCCTTTTTTGGAAGTCTATTTTGTCTGAAATGAGTATCGCTACCCCGGCTTTTTTTTCCTGTCCATTTGCTTGGAAAATTTGTTTCTAGCCCTTCACTTTCAGCTTGTGCAGGTCTTTTATCCTGAGGTGGGTCTCTTGTAGGCAGCATATGTGTGGGTCATGTTTCCTTATCCATTTAGCTATTCTATGTCTTTTGATTGGAGCATTTAATCCATTTACATTTAAGGTTATTATTGATAGGTACTTATTCATTGCCATTTATGTACATGTGTTCTTCTCTCTTTCTCTTTTCCTTCCTTTCCTTAAATCAGACCCTTTAGTATCTCCTGCAGAGCTGGCTTAGTGGAGGTATATTCTTTTAGACTTCTTTAGTCTGGGAAGCTTCTTATTTGGCCTTCTATCTTGATTGAGAGCCTTGCTGGGTAAAGTAGCCTTGGCTGCAGGCCTCTGGTTCTCATTACTTAGAATATTTCTTGCCATTCCCTTCTGGCTTGAAGTGTTTCCATTGAGAAATCAGCTGTTAGCCTTATTGGGGCTCCCTTGTATGTTACTTCCTTTTTCTCCCTTGCTGCCTTTAATATTCTCTGTCTTGAAATTTTGCCATTTTAATTATGATGTATCTTGAGGAGGGCCTCTTTGGGTTCCTCTTGATTGGCACTCTTTGTGTTTCCTGGATTTGTGTGACTTTTTCTCTCATCAAATTGGGGAAGTTTTCCTTCATTACTTTGTCAAGTAGGTTCTCTATCCCTTGCTCATCTTCTTCTCCTTCTGGTATCCCTATTATACGGATATTATTACGTTTCATATTGTCTTGCATTTCTCTTAATCCCTCTTCATTTTTTCTGAGCCTCTTTTCCTTTTCTTGTTCTTTCTGGATGTTTTTTTCTACTTTGTCCTCCAATTCGCTGATCCGATCTTTTGCTTCATCAGTCCTGCTTTTCATTCCTTCTACTGTGTTCTTCAGTTCAGAAATTGTATTCTTCATTTCCTCTTGGCCTTTGTTGATAGTTTCTATTTCCTTTTTAATATTGATATAGTTTGCAGTGAGCTCAGTGTAGCTTCCCTCTAGTTTCTGGAAGGTCATTGTGAGCTCGTTGAACTTTTTTATAATCATTGTTTTGAACTCAATATCTGATAGTTGAGTTGCCTCTATTTCATTTAGCATTCCTTCTGAGGCTTCCTCCTTTCCCTTCATCTGCAGATTGTTTGTTTGTCTTCTCATTGTTTCTGAGACTCTTCTTGTTAACCTCTGTTTCTTAACTTGATCTGTTCTGGTTCCTTGTGTTTATGGTGTGATCTTCTGTGGTAGAATACCTGCGAGGATCAGTGGTGTAGTCTCTTTTGGGTATCCTGGTGTTCACAGCTTCCCCCTACTCTTTTTTGTGATCAGTTGGAAGAGTAAGACAAAATGGGTTAAGACAGCGAATCAGTATTCTATGATATTTTCAGTAGCAGCCAGTAGAGAAGAGGTGGGAGATCCTTTGTCTATATATAGTGTAAACCGTGATCTTCTGCCCCACTATCTACGTTTTAAAACGTATGGAAAGATAAGACTCTTAGTGGAGAGGAAAGTGTTGTTAGTTGCATCTACAAAGGTATGAGACAGCAAGAAGTCAGATTCTGAGGTAAGGTAGGAATAAAGAATAGTAAATAGGGGTAGTGTGTAAAAGAATAGAGATAACCCCTACGTTAGTAGAGTTTTGGAAATTGCGAAGTGAGCCAAGATCTGTGAGGGGTGTTAAGTTGTATTTACAAGTGTATGGAATAAGTCTTATTTATAGTGATATTGAAGGAACAATCTTAGGGCAGATTCTATGAGATCTAGACAACAAGAATAAGGAGCATAGAATCTGGAGTGGTGTACCAATGGGACCCAAGTGAGGGACAGTAAATTATCAACACATTGTGAATGTGATAATAGGGGGAACCTATCAATCGACAGTATAACCAGCTAAGCAAAGAAGATTATGTAGAAAGAAAGGAAAATACTATTGAAATAAAAATGTCAGAAAAGAGAGAAAAAGATAATATAAATTTGCATGCAAAAACAAAAACAAACAATCAATCAATCAACAAACAATCAACAACAAACAAAATAAAACAACCAGAAGATACAGTACAGGAGAGATAGATTTGGAGCAGAAGTAATAACACTAACATCAATGGAAAAGAATCATAAGGAATTGAGAGATATAAAAATATAAAGAGTTTTTTTTTAAAAAATAAAAAGTTCCTTAATAAACCAAAACAAGATAAAATCAAACAAACAACATTAGTAGGATAAGGGGAAAAAAAGAAAAAAAAAAGAAAGAAAGAAAAGAAAGAAGAAGAAAACAGAAAAAGAAAAAATAAACAAACAAACACCAACAACAAAAGCAAATTTAAAAAACAAAGAAACAAAAAACAAACACACACAAAAAAAACTCTTGTTGGTTTCTTAGTGGCCAAACCAGTCTTTCTGCTCCTGCCATCGCAAGCAGGCTGAGGCGGGAGTGGTGAGACTGCCTTTCCCCTTTCTAAGACAGAACTCAGTCAGAGTCAGGGCTGGCCACCAGGTTTTCCCGGAAACGATCGCTGTCTCCGTCTGGGTTCAGGGCGTAGGCTGGGGAGGTGGCCAGGCGTTGCGCCCCTCCCCCAGCTGCGCCACCACAGGCTCTACGCTCAGCGGAGCCCCCGCCTCTCTTCCGGGGTCATGTGCCTGGGCTGGGACTGCCAGGGGTCCAGTACTTCCCCTCGTGGGCTCCCTGTTCTCGGGAAGCGCCGTCTCTCCTCTGGTCTCGAGATGCACCCTCCGGGGTTTGGGAAGGGTCGTGCCCTTCCTTTTGCCTCCGCTGCGGACCCCAGAACCCGGGAATAGCTTTGTCTTTTCTGGGTTCTCCGTTTGAGTGAGTAATCCAGCAGGGTGTGCCCGCGCCAAATCGTCTCAGCTCCGGAAGCCGTTCCCTGTTCCCGTCCAGCCGTGGGGTCTCAATCTTCCCCAAAACCACACACACCCCTGTTTGGGGGTTCAGGCACCCACAGGAAGGACTCCACCCCCACGGCAAGGCCTCTCTTGGTCCGGCTGACTGGGTACTCACTGTTCCCCGTGGGTGCGCACAACTCCTGCGCTTCTGCTTTCCAGCCCCTGACTGGGGACGGGGCGGCGCGGTGATTCCGCTCCCCCCAGCACAGGCCCCTTCCGGCCTCCTACCGTCTGTTCCTTCAATATCTGGATAACTTCTGATGCCCTATTTTCATAAATGTTGTGATATCCGTGGTCTCCTGCTCTGTTTCTCCTCAGATGGGCCAAATTCTCCCTCGAGCCCTGGAGAGGGGAATCAAGACTCCTCCTCCAAAGCTGCCATCTTCCCCGGTCCCCTCTGAATCTTTTACATATGCAGTAAGCTCTTGGTTCAGAGGAACTGCACTATACTTTTGCCACATGCCTTAGTGTGTTACTTATTGTTGGCAAATAGTGTCCTAGTTAAAAATATTTTTTTATTAAAGACCTTTTTAAAAGTGAGATTTTAAGTGATCAGTGTTTAAAGTTAAGGAGGGAATTGATACTTCTTTTGCTTTTTTTCCCCAGTGATGTTTGTTAAGTTTTCAAAGTAGTTTTCTAAAGCACAAGCACCATCAGATATAGTGGTCTTTGTAAATTAGACTGGTTCAGTACAAAGGGTTGAATCTAAAGAAGGGCCATGGATCGCCCCGACTAGTTTGGCTCATTTGTTGGGTGTTCTGCTGCAAAGCAAAAGGTCGCTGGTTCAATTCCTGGTCAGGGTGTGCCTGGCTTTGGGGTTTGTTCCTGGTTGGGGTGAGTACTAGCGATGTTTCTCTTTCACATCAATGTTTCTCTCTCTTTACCCCTTCCCTCCCCTTCTCCCTAAAAACAAATAAATAAAATCTTTAAAATTAACATTAAGTAAAAAAGTGTCATGGAGAACTTATCTGAAAGGCTTTCAAGAGTAAAGGGAAAAATAAGAGAATAATAATTTTTAACAATTATTTTCTGTTAATAGCATTTATTTGACATATATTAGGTATGCTTTTATATGGTATCAATTTGTCCTCATGACAACTTTATGAGTTAGGAATCCTCATAAAGAATAATTTAGATCTTGAGAAATCTGTTCATGAGCAGAAAAATAGATCAGTCATAGTGCAGAGATTTGAAATACAGACTTGTTTTCATTGTAAAACCTGTATTCTTTTTTTTTTTCTTTAAAGATTTAATTTATTTGCCCTGGCTGGTATGCGTCAGTGGATTGAGCATAGGCCTGCAAACCAAAGGGTTGCCCGTTCAATTCCCAGTCACGGCACATGCCTGGTTGCAGGCCAGGTCCCTAGTTGGGGAGTGCATGAGAGGCAACCACACATTGATGTTTCTTAGGGAAGGGAGGGAGAAAGAGGGGGAAAGGGATATTTATGTGAGAGAGAAACATTGATTGGTTTTCTCTTTGCATGTCTCCACCCGGGGATCTGGCCTGCAGCCCAGGCATGTTCCCTGACTGGGAATCAAACCAGTGACCTTCAGTTTGCAGGACAACGCCCAACCCATTGAGCCACCACAGCAGCTGGGGCTAAAAACTGTATTCTTTATTCTCTGCAACCTTACTGTGGAAATATTAATTTGAAATTAAAAAACGCAATTATTATATCTAGAATTTTTTGGTGTAATTATGGTACATATGCAAAGGTTTATAAACTTCATGCAGTTCTGTTTTCTTTCAATTATAGGTATAGTATGGGTGAGAAAAAGTGTGTAATTTGCCCCTTACCCCAATTTGCCAATATTTAGTTTTAATTATTGTGTCAGAGTGGATTAATAATCTTTTGTAAGAGATTGAAAGATTTAACAGTTCTTAACTAAATTTTCAAAACAATGAACACCTTGTATTGCAAAATTGTATGTTGCTTGCAGTTGACTTGTTTCTAGAATAGACCAAACATTGCCATGATTGAGAAATATCAATTAGATAATTATTTGACATTTAAAATTCTTCTTCTTCTAGAATATCATGTTGTTTATTTGAGTATTGTAAAGCTAATTCCCCCCTACCCCAGGATAAGAAAAATACAGAATTGTTATCTAATTGAAAGAAAAGCAGAATTAAGTCAGTCAACTTGATGTGTCCAATTTGCCAAAATAAAACAATTGAAAAAAATAGGAACAGTTGTGGCATGATGTAGGTTGTTGAAAATAATCTCTCTCTCTTTTTTTTAGCACATTGAAGAGCCACAGTAGTGTGAGGGGAGGAGGAAATGTGGAACATATAAATATTTCTGGATAAGTATTGGTCTAATTTTGGAGAGTAAAGGAAGACATATGCATTAATAGGGATGGAAAAGGCAGGGAAGGAATCCGTGTAAGACAAGTTTGCCTTAATTTTTCCTGACACCAGATACATACCACAGAGGTGAGAGGAATGAAATAATGAAATGGTAATTGGGAAATAAAAAACATTATTAACCATGAAAATACTGTTTAAGAAGAGAAGCTAGAGTAGTTGAGGAAATAGATGTTTCCTCACAGATCAAAATCTTTAATAATGTAACCATATAAACCTTAGGTAAGTCTTGAGTAATGTAAACATGCATGAAAGATATTACTTAATGTTCACTTCAAAAATAGAGTGACAGTAGTTGGTCATAAATTTCAGTGCTGATTATTTAATGCCAAAAATTTACAATTGAATTATTTGTATAAATTAAGGTGAATTACTTCCATAAATGAGTGTATATTAGATTTGAAGGTGAAACAATATTTAGAGTGCCAAATGATACTCCTTATTTAAAGTTAAAAGTTATAATTGTTTTAAAACTATGTGTGAAATGCTGACACTTTTGTAGTTAATTCTTTATAAAGCTATTTTGTAGTATTTTCTTTTGTAAGTTTTAACATTATGCTTGGTGTACTTGCTCTTTAATCGACCTGAGTTGATTTTTGTACCTTATGTGAGGTAGGGATTCAGTGTTTTAAACTTTTTCCTTTTGGGGAATCAACTGTTTTATCAATATATTGTGAATAATCCAACCATTACTCACTGATCTGCAATGCTAATTTTTATTTAACTATAGCTCAGTTTATACATTCTTAGTTCTTTTTGTTGGTCTATTTGCCCTTGAACTAATGCAAGCCTAGCTTTATTTTTTAAGTAAAGCTTTACAGTAATTCTTGAAGTCTGATAGGGCAAGTCTTTACACCTTTTGTTTTTATTCAAGAATTGCCATATGTTTGGCTCTTTCGTGCATAAATTTTCAAATAAGCTTGTCAAATTCTACAAAAATTCTTTCTGGAATTTTGTTTAGAATTGTATGGCATTTATAGGTTAATTTAGGAAAAAATGAGATTTTTATCATATGAGTTTTTAAAATCTATACATATTTCTCTAGTATTTTAGGTGTTCTTTTATATATTTCATGAACACATAAGCTCTAAATACATTAAATACAGGGTTACAAAATGGTTAGGTTTAAAAGAAACTTATGTCTTCTGTAGTGATTATTGCTAAATTTGTTAGCTTTAAAAATTATAAAGATGTTTATTTGGAAAAAATTCAAACTGTGTAGAAGTGATTGAAGTTAAAACTTGAGCTAAGTTATCATCTCTGCAGCTCTGCTGTGCACTAGAGCTTTTTGTGATGATAGAAGTATTGCGTATCTGTGCTGTCCAGTATGGTAGCCCAACCAATAATCACATTTAGCTTTGAACATTTCTAGTATGGTTGTGTAACTGATGAATTGAAGTTTAAAATTTAGTTTAATTTCAATGAATTTAAACTTAAATAATCATGTGATTAGTGGTTACAATATTAAACAGGATAACTTGGTGTTGTAAAATTTTGTAGTTTTAGGTTTATTCTAGATATTTTAAAAATACAATTGTTGCTGTGAGTACAATAGTTTTCAACTAGATTATTGCTGGTATTTGGAAATAATACTAATTTTAAATATTTTCTTTAACTTACCTATGACCTGCATTAAAAGAAAGATATTCCTTGGCTATTATGGTTCTCTCTTTTAGAATATTAGAGTCCTATAATTTGAAATAAACTGGTATTTGATTCTAACTCTTTATATTATTTCACATATTTAGTAATTGGTTTTGAGTTGCTTTGGGGCTTCCCAAAATAAGACCTAAACTATGCATACAAATAACCAGAGCTCATTCATGAAGTTTTCACTTTGCCCTAGATAAAATTAGATGATGTTCCTTGTAGATAACTCTGATGTTCAGACCTGACTTTGAATGTTGAGGATAATGGTATTTGTAAGGCCTGCCTAAACATGGACTCATTTTTTAAAGTTCATTTAAGCTCATTATAGATTTTTTTTGGAGCACCTGCTTTGTGATCAGCATTTTCCCAAATACTGGAAATATATATTGAGTAAATTTCTTCCCTTTAGCATCTAGTAGTTTGAGAGACAGATGGAGAAAGAAATCACTTTATTACTATGGCATTATAGAATAGAGGTTAATTATGAGTGTTCTCTGGAGTCACTTGCAGTTGTGTGACCTTAGTTATGTTTCCTAATCTATGGAACTCAGTTTCCTTATGAATACATGAGGAATATTATAATAAGTATATTAAAATAGGAATATTAAAATGTGAGGACTGAATGAGACAATTTATGTATTTGCCATATGTTAGGCAATATTTTTTGGCTACTAAGGAACTTGAAATGTGTCCTTAGTGGCCTTAGGGGCAGTAGGGTTTAAGTAAGGGGACAACATGGTTGAGTTCACATATGGAATTATGTAAATTACTGTGTCTGCAGTAGGTCATTGGATTTGAGAAGACAGATTAAAAAGGAGGCTGACCCTGACTGGTGTGGCTCAGTGGGTTGGGCGTCATCCTGCAAAGCGAAAGGTTGCTGGGTTTGACTCCTGGTCAGGGCATATGCCTGGTTTGTGGGTTTGGTCCCCGATGGGGGCACAGAGGCAACTGATCGAGGGTGCAGAGGCAACTGATTGATGTTTCTCACACTGATGTTTCTCTCCCTCTCTTTCTCCCTCTCCCCTAGAAATAAATAAATAAGGTCTTTTAGAAAAAGGAGGCTGTAGTGATAGACCTGTTGAAAGATGATGACCTGATCATTATATTTAGGATAGAATGTTGGGAGAAAGTTCAATAATATGTTAGTGTTATAAAGGTAAGACGTGGTGATTGATTTATTGAAGAGGGCAAAGGTGCCAGGGATGATATTCCAACTTTTGGCTTTAGTGACTGAGTAGATGGTGATATTTACAACTGAGGAAGGGCATTTTAGAAGGGATAGAGAAATTAAGTTCAGTTTTGTTCATGCATGAGATGAATATGTGATAACTAGGTGCACGTATTTAGGAAAGAGTTTATGTTGCAGGTAGATAGAGGATTCATGGCTGGAGAGATCTACAGTAAATAAACATTGCATTTAATTGTATTTTACACAATGCCATTCAATAACATTAGCTCTTATTACTATCATCCTCCTCCTCATTATATAGGTGATATTAAAGCAATCAACAGAGAGCCTTCCTAGAGAAAGGATATAAAGTAAAAGAAGTGGGCTGGAAGATAGAACATTTAATAGATGGGTAGATAAAGAATTATAGAAGGAGGTGGAGAGGAAATAATGAGCTTGTAGCAGAAGAACTAAGACAAGGTCTCATGAGGTATAGTGAGTCTGTATGACGGAGTGGTTAATGGTATCAAATGTAACAGATGTCTAGTGATATAAGGCCTACAAGAGTCCAGTGGAAATAAATCAACAAACAAGAACTGGCGAGGAAGTGGAGAAAAGGGAACCCTCTTTCACTGTTGGTGGAATTGCAAATTGGTGCAGACACTATGGAAAACAGTGTTGAGGTTCCTCAAAATAATAAAACACAGAGTTACCTTATGACCAAGCAATTCCACTTCTGGGTATGTATCTGAAGAAACCAAAAACACTAATTTGAAAAGATGTGTGTTCCCTATGTTCATCCTATGTTCATTGCAGTGTTATTTACTATAGCCAAGATATGGAAGCAGCCCAAGTATCCAACAATAGACAAGGGGGTAAAGAAGATGTGCTTATACAGTGGAATATTACTTGTCCATAAAAAAGAATGAAAACAACCATTTGCGACAACATGGATGGACCTAGAGGTTATTATGCTAAGTAAAAAAAGTCATTCAGAGAAAGACAAATACCATATTATTTCACTTATATGTGCAATCTAATGAATAAAATAAATGAACCAACAAAACAGAAATAGACTCATAGATACAGAGAATACACTGTCATATGGAAGGGGTATTGGGGATTAGTTAAAAAAGGTAAAGGGATAGAGAAGTACAAATTGGTAGTTAAAAAATAGTCACAGGGATGTAAAGTACAGCATGGGGAATATAGTCAGTAATATTGTAATAACTGTGTATGGTGCCAGGCCTGTACTAGAATTGGTCAGGGAGGTCACTAATTAAATTATATGATTGTCTAACCACTATACTGTACACCTGAAACTAATACAAAATACTACTGAATGTCAACTGCAGTTGTAAATAAAATAAGTTCAAAAACAAAACAAAAGCAAGAATCCAGTGGATTTTATGATAGGATGTCAGTTTTGACCTTAGCTATGTAAATCACAGTGAAGTGATAGGGACAGAAGCCAGCTTAAAATGTATTCAGAAATAAATGGGAGGACTTCAATTAAGAAAGTGGCATAGGCACATGTGTCTTGCCTCTTTGCACAACCACATCAAAATTAAAACTAAAATATAGAACAACCATCACTCAGCCATCATAAATAGAGTTGAATGGAAGTCTGGCAACTACAGAATTAAAGAAACCACATCCATCCAGATTGATAGATGAGACAGAGACACAGAACAGGGTGGTCCCTCACACCCATTTGGTGGATGAAAATTTGGGAGTGATGTCTTGGGAGTGAGGAGTCCCAGACCCATACTAGGCTTCCAAACCCAGCATCCTACTGACAGGAAGATAAGTCCCCATAACTTCTGGCTGAAAAAACCAGCAGGGATTGAGTTGGTAGAAGAAACTGCTGGAGCCCCAGTCAGTTCCTCTTAAAGAACCCACACACACACTCACCTACTCAGACTCACTGCCTCTGAGCTCCAGCACCAGGATAGCGGCTTGAAAGGCACCAGTGGTATACAGAGAGAAACTGAAGTGTCTAGCATCAAGGTGAGCCAAAGCCATTTTCTCTTTGCTAAACCCTCCCCACCACAGAGCCAGCAAGCTGGAGCCATATCTGAGACTCTATCAACCTGGCTAACATTGTTTGACCTGCCTTGGAGATCCTAAGAGGCTGCCTAACCCAACTTATGGGCCCACCCAAACTGCTTTCCCATATGATTGACTGGTCTTGGCTGATGCCTTACAACTTCAGAAAATTCTACTAGACAAGCAACAGCTGGCCTCAATGAGTCCCCAGACCTGACACTAGCAGCAACCAGCTTAGATTGACAGTTTGGCTGTAAATCTCCAAGCCCAGCACAAGCAGCCATCTCAGATTGCTTTATAGCTCAGGCTGGGTGCCCCAGGCAAAACACAGGTGGGGGCTGACCTTGGCCTTTACCACACAGGAAACACCAGGGCCAGCATACCCAGGGGACAGCTATACACCATGTTGGAGTACAACCACCCTGCCCTCTGCACAACTGATCCTCCACAGAGGGCAGAGGTTGATGGTCAGTGGTCACAGACAGTCCTTGCAGCTGACTGACCTGGGTCATTCCCTGCCATTGATCTGCCAATAGCAACCAAGGCTCAACTACAAGAAGAGGGTGTGCTCAGTCCACAAGAAGGGTGCACCTTGTACCCAGTTTGGGTGATAGGGAGGCTCTGCCACTGGACCCTACAGAACATTTACTATAAAGCTGTACTATCAAGACATGAAGTCAAAGCAGTTCTTATCTAATACCTAGAAACAAACACAGGAAGGCTGCTAAATTGAGGAGACAAAGAAACATGGCCCAAATGAAAGGACAGATCAAAACTCCAGAAAAAGAGCTAAATGAAATGGAGATAAGCAATCTATCAGTTGCAGAGTTCAAAAACTGGTTATAAGGTTGCTCAAGGAACTTAGTGAGGACCTCAAAAGCATAAAAAAGATCCAGTAAGAAACAAAGGACACACTAATTAAAACAAAGAAGAATTTACAGGGAAACCAGTAGAGTGGATGAAGCCAAGAATCAGATCAATGATATACAACATAAGGAAGCAAAAAACAACCGATCAGAACAACAAGAAGAAAAAATTCAAACAATGAGGATAGCATAAGCAGCCTCTGAGACAATTTCAAGAGGTACAACATAGAAGAAGATAAAGAGCAAGAAATTAGAAATCTATTTGAAAAAATAATGAAAGAAAACTTCCCTAATTTGCTGAAGGAAACAGGTGGAAATAGACATGCAAGTCCAGGAAGCACAGAGAGTCCCAAACAAGATGGATGCAAATAGGTGCACTCTAAGACACATCATAATTAAAATGCCAAAGGTCTCAATAAAGAGAGAATCTTAAAAGCAGCAAGAGAAAAGAAGTTAGTTACCTATAGGGGAGTTCCCATAAGAGTGTCAGCTGATTTCTCGAAAGAAATCATTCTAGAAGAATTTGGCAAGAAATATTCAAAGTCATGAAAAGCAGGATCCTACAGCCAAGATTGCTCTGCCCAGCAAAGCTACCATTTAGAATGTAAGGGCAGGTAAAGTGCTTCCAAGATAAGAAAAAAAAGTAAAGGAGTTCATCATCACCAAACCATTATTATATGAAATATGAAATATAATAATGAAATATAATAGTGGGACTTTTTTAAGAAAAAGAAGAAAATCAAAACTGTAAGTTATAAAGTGGCAAAAAATTACATATCTATCAACAATTGAATCTTAAAAACATACTAAGCAAACAAGAAGAGAGACAGAATCATGGATACTGAGAATATTTTGATGGTTGCCAGATGGGGTACGGGGTGTTGGGGAATGGATGAAGAGGTGAGGGGATTAAGAAGTACAAATAGATAGGTACAGGATAATCATGGGCATGTAAAGTAAGTATATGAAATGGAGTAGCCAAAGAACTTACATGCATAACCCATGGACATGAACATGGTGGGATAATTGCCTGAGGGAGTTGGGGGTCCTGGGTTGAGGAGGGCAAAGGCAGAAAAATTAGAACAACTGTAATAGCACAATCAGTAAAATACAATTAAATAATTAATAGCCCTGGCTGGTGTAGCTCAGAGGGTTGAACATAGGCCTGCGAACCAAAAGGTCACCAGTTGGATTCCCAGTCAGGGCACATGCCTGGGTTGTGGGCCAGGTCCTCAGTTTGGGGCACACGAGGGACAACTGCACATTGATATTTCTCTCCGTTTCTCCTTCCTTTCCCCTCTCTCTAAAAATAAATAAGTAAAACCTAAAATAAAAAAAACTTTAAAAAGATAAAAAAATAAAATTAATAAATAAAAATTTTTAAAAAGAAATAAATGGTAGGTGTTATGTTAAGTGGGCCAGTTCTCTTGATATGGCCCAAGAGGAAAGCAGTGACTTATCACACTTAACACATTTAAAAAAATTCCTTTAACGAAAATGTGTGGCTAGTCATTTGGAGTAATTATCAACTTTAAAAAAAATAAAAGCATAAGGAAAAAAAGTTAGAATACAAAGAGTACGATTTTTGTAGATTTAAATCCAGTTTAAGTCTTTCTCCTTCAGCTTTCTCTAATTAAGTTTTAATCCTCATCTAGTTTACTAATGAGAATTTAAAATATTACTTTCATAATCTTTGTACTTTTGCTATTATTTTCATTCTAACCCTGTGGTTTACTCTTAATTTGTTTCTTTATAAACCTCTTAAATTTCATCTTTAGTAGGAAACATTGTTATGGTGATTAACATTTTGGCCTCCCTTTTCTTCCTCCCAAGAATGTTTTAATCAGGCTTTATTTTTTAATTGCAAAAGCCAATCAGATATGTTTAAACTCTTACTACCATTCACACACTATTTGATTGATTCTACCAATTCTATAAAATTTTGCAGTATAGTATTTGGATTCTTTGGATTATGTGGTAATATCTGTAGATTTTTAGGAATTTTACTTGTTATATCTCTGGAGGCAATCTTAGTTGCAGGTATTTATGGAATAATTTATTTTCACCCTGTTGTGTAGCAAGTTCTGGTTTGGCATCAACTATATGTGTGACTTTGGACCTTGAGAGCTTGTTTTGAGGTTCTAGCAGGGGAGTGCAGCTACTTGTATACCCTTGACCAAAGACTGGTCCTTTCCTCTAGTTGGGTAGATTGTCTTCTTCCACTGAGCGCGCAGCTTCGGGAGGGATGCGCATGGATCGGGGAGGGAGGAAGGGGACACCCGCCTAGCCAGCCAGATTGGCCAAATCAACCTGGTGATCAGTGGGGTGACAGATGTCACAGCCAGATTGCCATCACTTCCTACCTGTGTGACTTTGGGTAGGCAGTAGTCCCTAACCTTTTTGGGCACCAGGGACCGGTTTTGTGGAAGACAGTTTTTCCACACACCAGGGCAATGGGATGGTTTTGGGATGATTCAAATGCATTACTTTAATGTGTACTTTATTTCTATTATTACATTGTAATATATAATGAAATATTTATACAAGTCACGATAATGCAGAATCAGTGGGAGCCCTGAGCTTGTTTTCCCACAACTAGACGGTCCCACCTGGGGGTGATGGGAGAAGTGACACCCCAAGTGTGTTGCTCGTGTCCCGTCTACCCCATGGTCTCATTTTGGTGCTGTCACTGCAGAAAACCCTGCTTCACAAAGACAGGATGTTGGAAATGGCAGTAGGCTTTTCAGTGCTTTTGTGGCAATCTCTGGATATTCCGCCTTGAGTTTAGTCCAGGACGTATGGGGATTTGAAGTGGTCTCAAGCATACTTTTAAGGCGACTGTCATTTGCGATCTCAGGCAGTTAGTCCTCTTCTAGCCAGACAAAGTCAGTTCACCTGGTTTATTCCCAGATGGGTTGTGGATCCATTCCTTCCCAGTTTGGGGTTCTTTTGTGGTTGGGGAGTAATGCTCAAACTCTTTTGAAAGCTGCGATAGGTGATCATGTACTAGCTGGGAGAAAGAAGGCCAGTTCAGCCTCTATTAAAATCTCTGCTAATGTTTGAAACATCTCAGAAATCCCAGTGGTCGCCCATCGCCCCCATAATTCCAGTGTGGCTTTGAATGCAGCCACTTGAACACGTATTTGCCGACCTGAACACAGTTGTCGTTCTCCCTGGAGTGACAGACTGAGTTTGTTGAGCAGGTTGAAAATGTCATACAACTAAGCAAATTTTGTGACCCACTGTGGGTCACTGAAATGTGCTACGAGTGGTGACTGTTTTTCTAAAAGAAATCTGTAGAGCAGCTATTAACTCAAAAACTGGCCAGTGATCTACCTTCGGAAAGCCATCTCATTTCTGTGTATAAGAGAAGACGTGTGTGCTCTGCATGCATCTCCTCGCAAAGCTGTACCCATGGATGTGAGTTAAAGGCATGGACTTTAATGTGGTTGATAATTTTATTTATTTATTTACTTATTTATTTTTAAAAATTTTAATTGTTGTTCATGTACAGTTTTCTGTCTTTTACTGCCATCCCAGCTGACCCCACAGCCCTTCCCACCTCCCTCCCATTTCCACCTCCGCCCCCCATAGTTTTGTCCATATGTCCTTTATACTTGTTCCTGGTCAATGATTTTAATCACATCCTGTAAAATGTTAAGTTCAGGTGACATTTTTCAGCTGGCCTGCACAGTGCATGCACTCACATTCAGAAGCCAGCTCTTTGACCCGAGCAGTGAAACCAGAAAGCCATCCAATCATGGCAGCCATTCCATCCATGCGTATACTGACACAAAATGACCAGTTCAGTGTTCCTGATATGTAATCAAAGACTGGAACAGTTCTGCAGCTGTGGTGGTGGTTGGCAACAGAAGTGCACAACACATATCCCCATGCACATCCTCCTGAAAACACATCGCACAGAAACAGGCATTGTTGCCTTGTTGTCAACATTGGTAGACTGACTGGTTAACCTGGATTGCGTACCACGGTGACTCATGAATCCTCTCTAACAGTTGTGCCTCAGTATCCTCTGCTGTTTCATCAGTTTGACTAGTTAGGGTGCTGGCTGAAAGAGGAACACGTGCCACTTTTTGACCTGCAGCTTCTCAGAGTTCATGACAAATATACATAGCAGCAGGCAGGATCAACTCTTCACCAGTAGCTTTCT
>PVIA01017485.1:0-15546 GCA_004024845.1 Tonatia bakeri
CCATCCACCCACCCATCCACCCATCCACCCATTCTCCATCCACTGAGACATTTATTTTAAGGAACTGACTCACACAGTTGTGAAAGTTCAGAGAGTCCACCATGTGATGGGTGCGTCAGCTGGAAGTCTGAGGACTCCAGGGAGAATTCCAGCTTAAGCCCAAGGGCTGCCTCCTGCAGAGTTCCTCCATCTTCAGTCTTTGAGCTCTTCAGGCCTTCACCTGGTTGGGTGAGACCTACCTGCATGATGGAGGGCAGTCTGCTTTACCGATTTAAATGTCAGTCCCCTCCAACCTCCACCCTCACAGAAATATCCGGAATAATGGTTGACCCCAACCTGGGCACAACGGCCCAACCAAGTTGACCCATGAAATGAATCGTCACACACTGGGAGGAATGGAATGACAACTGCTGAGATAATCAGGTTGTAGGTTGACATCCGCGGGGGTCAGCTGGGGACAGTGTGTCCCCCAGCGGATGTTTGGCAAGGTCTGGAGATGGTTTGGGTCGTCACCACTGGGGAGAGCGGGTGATATGGCACGTGGTGAGTGGAGACCAGGGGTGCTGCTCCACATCCTACATGCACCTGGTAGCTCCCATGACAGAGAATTATTTAGGCCAAACATCAACTATCACGAAGACTGAGAAACCCTGGTGGATAATAAATAACAAAATCCAGAAGAGTCACATGAATGCTTTAGAATATAGGTTTGATGACTAGCTATTGTCAGGAATAGTTTCACAATAGTGCAAATACTTTTGAAAGCTAAGTAAACTTTTTTTCATTTTATGAGATATTGGCTCATGTGCTTTTATATGTTTCTGTGTTATGTAAAGATATTTCTCTTCCCCTGCTATCTATCTATTTATCTATCTGGGTTTAAATATGTTTTCATTGACCCGTCAGTTATGAGCCGGACCAGCTATCTCGATTCCTTGCTCATAAAGCGATGATGCAATTTTCGGCAGAACTAGCCCACGAGAGCCAAAGTATTAAGTCTTCTTCTCATAAAAAAGTCATATGCGTGAGGGGGAAAAAAAAGCTTAACAAGCACTTGATGAGCTGATTCCAATTTTAGGTCATTCCGGAGATTTCCAAAGAATTGAGCTGGGTGGCCATGGAAAGAGAGGGCTTAAATATTTGATGTCACATTCAATTTTTTAGACCAAAGTGGCTTGAAAATAAATTTTCACAGGAATACAAAACACTTTCTTAAACTCACTGTTTTTCTTCTTTGCTTTACCCAAAGGGAAGACTCTGTGCTTTTGTGAGCTGATCTCAGTTGAAACGCCTAAATCAAAACTAATACCATTGAACAACTTTTTGCAAAATCATTATTTAAATAGCCCATAGATTATTTCGCCAGAAAAGCACTGAGTTGTTGTTCTTTTTCTATATAAAGACATACTTCAGCGCCTGGAATTTACTCCGCAGCTTCAAATTTTCTACAATGAGCAGAGAGACCGCATTCTGTTTTAGAAGACAATATCGAATACATCCATCCGATGGCTCTTCCTTCACGGCCTGTGAACAAGAACAGGTTTAACTGGGTTGTTTCCAAAGTCCTGCCGAGTTACATGTTTTAATAGTCTCACTGTGAAAAGCAATATAGCGCCACTGAGTTCCAATATAGTGGCCCGTGTCAGTGTGGGAACATCAGCATTTGGTCAGGCCCACGGAACCCACATCCGGAAGACACTCGGTGCTTTCAGTGAGCTGACTGAATGGCGTGGGTGTGTGCATCGAACAGCATCCTGTAGGCGGCCCAATGTGGCCTTTATGGAGGTGACAGCCCGGGGTGCTCCAGAATGAAGGCGTCCCTCCCAAAATTCATAGGTTGATGCTAAATCCCCAATACACTGTTATTTCAGAGGAGCTGTCTTTGGGAGAATTTTTGGTGATGAGGGCGGGTGCCCCCGTGAACTTTCCTTGGTGTCCAAGAAACACACTGCCACACTTGTGCATTTTTCAAAATCCCCAAAAGGAAGAGGTTTGAATTCATGTTCTTGAGGACGACCTTCCGCCACCCAAATGCGGTGATCTTCAGCCCCGCACCACCTGGGCCATCTCTTTGGTGCAATTTGTTTCTTCCAGATGACGGGGGTGGCTGTTCTCATCGTCCTGGGTAAGGAGGTCCTCAGAGGGTCTGAGGATTTAATTCGTGCACAGGATTTGATGTGCACGGAACCAGGGCCTCTGTGGAATGGGTGTGGCCTTTCCACGCCTCCCCCAGCCAGCTCCCCCGTGAAGGGAACTGACCGCGTGGGTCCCGTTAACCACATCCCCCAGTGCTGGTCCTGCCTGGCATGTAATTTAGTTTTGTTGAGTCAGTGGAAAGAATTAGATTGACGTTCTTTGACTGGACTGTGTGCAAGGACTGGAAAACTCAATGGGCGCTGGAAATATGGTGTCAGTGCAGGCTAGTGGTGGCCTACATTCACAGTAGTGATGTGACCCTTATTCACGGTGGTGACGCACCCCTGAGGACCTCACCTTTGCAATTATAAGCACCTCATTGATATTCTTTGAAGGACTAAGGCCTGTTGAGATTTAAATTTACGACACCACCAAATGATGCCTTATTTCTTAAAATAAAGCAAAATGAGGTTCTTTATCCATATTTTCTGTCTTATACATTAAACGGCTCTCCTGGGAAGTCCTCGGGAGCTATCCTAGAAAACATCTGCGTCTAGGTTTAAAGGAAACTTTCAACTCTTGGAGAGGAAAAGATAAGCAAGTCGTATTTGAGAAATATGCAAGACCCACTTGTTTCCATCTGGTGTGCCTACACAGTCCTTTTATCTCAAGCCGTGTGTATCTCCTGCCCAGGGCAATAAACGATATTCATCAAGCAAAGCATAATTTAGGCACATTTTCCTTCCCATGTTTTTTTTTTTTTTTTTAATTTGATTTTCCCCAGTATTCTAAGAGCTACAGTGACCAGTGGGTCCTGGCTCTCTTGAGATTTCTACGGTTTTCAAACTCCAGCTCCCACATTCCTGTCAAATACCTAATCCCAGGAAAATCGAGAAGGTTGGCAATGATTTCTCGGTTATATTTTTTTATCCTGCTGCGATAGTCCCTGACTCAGATTGTGTCTCTGCCATGGACTATTGCATGATTCATGGACGTTGCTTGGTGTGAATTCAACCCCCAGTCACTAGGGAACTTGGGAAAAGCATCAAGATGACCCCGTGGGGGGGGGTGTTCTTTTAAAAAGTCTATGGGACCAGTCTTCTGAGACTACATTTTGCTTGACCACACTGCCCCCCCACCACCAACTCTGCCTACTGCCCAGATTTTCTTTTTCTCTTGAATAGAGACATGAGCTTGTTTCAATACCATGTGCATGAATCTGGATTCTCGGGAGAAACATAACACCAATACTAGACAGAAAGGTAGATAGATAGATAGATAAATAGATAGATAGATAGTTTATATATAGGGTAGATAGATAATGGTAGGGATGGATGGGTGGATGGATGGGTGGATGGGTGGGTGGATGGATGGATGGATGGTGGATGGATGGTGGATGGGTGGATGGGTGGGTGGATGGATGGATGGATGGATGGATGGATGGATGGATGGGTGGATGGTGGATGGATGAAGAGATGGATGAGTGAACAGATGGATGGATGGACAGATGGATGGACGGATCAATGAGTGAGCAGATGGACAGACAGCATCCCTCGTGCTAAGAGAGGATTCTCTGCCTTCAGTAACACTACACTGGGGCTGGATGCTTCTCTGTACTGATCTGCATTCTCGGTCTCCACCAGCCAGAGGCCAGGAGCGCCCTCTGCCCCAACCTGTGGCAACCACAGATGTCTCCGGCCACTGCCAAGTGACCCCAGCTGGGGGGCAGTCGCCCAAGGACCATGGGGATCAGAAAGACACAGTGAGGACTACTTAGAACAGGCTGCTTTTCCCCCTCCCTGTCACCCCCTGGAGCAAGAAGGGACACGGTACAGAGAATGGCCGTCCTCCACTCCAAGCTTCACGGAGTGGCTTCTTCCCAACCCTCCGGAAAGTCCCTGGCTCAGACGGAGCTCAGATCCTCCTGGCTCCTTGCATCCAGCACTTACGTGTTGCCACATCCTTTTTCCATTCTCAAAAACTGCTTGTGCAACCGGGAATAAAAAAGAAAGCATAGCCAGGCAGAATAAGGCAAGGCCAACCCTGCCCTTCGGGGGCCTGTATTCTTATTAAGATATCTACGGCAACTTTTGTACTATCATTGTGGAAAAAACATCAGCTATTCTGTTCCTGCGGGTAGATTCAGGCACGTCATGAAGCCGGCGGATCTTGCAAAACTCTTCAGAGTCAAGTGGAACGAACAGATTTAAACATGACACATTTGAACGTTCTAACAAAATGTGTTCTTGCTTCGCGTTTGGGGAAAGGAAGAAACAATTTACTTTCCCGTCGTCTGAAGGGCCACGGTCTCAGCCACTTGTATACTGAATATTTGCTGATACTGCTGAGTGTGGTTTCTTAAATTAAACAACGACGTGAATCAACAAGGAATATTTGCAGGCTGATTTCTCTTCTCTCTTCACGCTGGAAAGGATCCATCCCATCATAGCTAAAAATATACATTTGCGGGGAGAGGCCCATTGCATGTGTTCTATTTAAAGAAAGAGCCCCCAGAAAGGGATTAGGCATGTATTTTATTTTATTTTTTTTTTGTAGCAGGTTGCTCTCCCTCTACTCCAAGAGGAACTTCCTTTGGAAAGTGGTTCTTTCTATTTATTTTATAGGATAAATAGAGTTCCCCCGTGTGTGTGGAAGGGAAGCCTTCTTTCTCGCTACCTCAGGAAACCAGCAGCCTGAACTTTCTGCACCGAGCATGGACACACCGGCTTACCTCTTCATAATGCATAAGGACCCACGAGTCACTACTCAAGGGGTGGCCACCAAGCAAGGGGCTCGAACATCCAAAAGGAGAAACAGCACATGACGTATTTTGTTCTTACCGAGTTTGAAATTCAGGCTTTCGTGTCCCGTTGGCTGATATCGACGGCGTTTCCGAGCGCTGCGAAGCAAAAGGGGGGTGGTCCGAGAAGACCAGCATTCCTCGCCAGTGGAGAAATAAAATCAGGGTAAAAGTGGAAATCATTTATCTCTCTCCAGAGGCTTGGATTTAATAGGCAAACAACAGAGCTGATAGCATCGAGATCCAAAACGAAGTGGAAAGGTTTGGACAAGTTATTTAAAGCGAGTCTGGATTTCAATAAAAATAAAAACAACTTAGATGGCAGGTCTTTGAGGGCAAAATGAAAACCTTCTGGAGGACTGATAGGTTATAGGTGTTTTAATGCTTTCTCCACCAAATGTCTTTGTGTTGTTTTATTAATGAAGATGCGGCAACGAAAGCTCAGTGTTTGTAGCGTGTGAAGGGAAATGGAGCAGTATGAAACGTGATTGTTCAACTTAATACGCAGGCACGTGTGTTCCTTCCTTCCTCTCTTCCTTCCTCTCTTCTTCCCTCTCCCTTCCTTCCTTCCTCCCTTCCTTCCTTCCTTCCTTCCTTCCTCTCTTCCTTCCTCTCTTCTTCCCTCTCCCTTCCTTCCTTCCTCCCTTCCTTCCTTCCCTCCCTCCTTCCCCCTTCCTCTTCCCTCCCCTCCTCCTTCTCCTCTCCCCCCTCTCAGACTTTTCACCCTAATTGCACCGACACGAAACATTTTCATGGGCCAGCCCCTCTACTCAGACTCCGTGAACAAAAACCCCCACTGAGGGGTGACTGACCGCCAGTGAGTAGAATGAGCCTGGGCACACGGCACCTTCCCCATGTTCCAAAAGAAAATACCCCACCTGAGCTCCAAACCCTGTGCATGGATAATCTCCGCTAATGGAAACATTCACACCACGGGGGCTGGCCCGTCGTGGGTGCCCTGCATTTTGAGCCCCCACGAGACCATGAAACAACATCACACACTCCTATCATATCTCTAAGCCACGTTGCTTTGGGCCAATAAAAAGATACAGGTAGTTTCGACATTGAATATAGGATTGTGCCCATACATGCACCATCAGCTCGATTTTTAAAATTCTTTTTTTATCCTCACCTGAGGATGTGTTTATTGATTTTACAGAGAAAGGAAGGGAGGGACAAAGGGAGAGAGAGAAAAAAGCATCATGTGAGAAACATCGGTCTGTTGCCTCTCACACGTGCCCCAACCGGGGATCGAACCTGCAACCTTTTGCTGTGCTGGACGATGCTCCAACCAACTGAGCCAGCCAGTCAGGGCCCAACTTGATCTATGGACTGTTTATAAGCATTTAAGGCCCTACCTAGTGAAGCAGAGTTCATCAAAGAATGCTAACACACCTGGCTGTAATGTTTGGTTTATTTGGGATTGGGCTACAGTTCTTCAGGTCAGGATGCCGGAACACACTCACATCGGCCCTGAAATAAAAACGCAACCTGGACCGTGACGTCCCACCTGGAGCTGGACAGTCTCACCACTGAGGTGACCCCCCTTCTGCAAATCCTCTGGAAGACTTTAGAACCATCTGGGAACCTGTTCCACGCATCAGTTAAAAAAATTTAAAAAGCTAATACAAACACCAGTCTCCGACTTCTGAAACTATCCTTAAATACAACACTCGGGGAGAGCCCATTGGAGCTGCTGGTGTTGAAAAACCAAACACAACAAAAATAGGCAGGTACTGGGTGCTCAAGGGCCCTTACCCAGAATTCTAGTTGTCCTCCAAGTTTGGATTATTGCAGAAATGTCCTTGACTAGCACGCCTGCTCCTGTATTCCTGGTTTTGAGCATGAAGGGATTTCGGAAGCATTTTTGACTGGGCCCCCTTGTTTTGCAACATAAAGTATACCAAAGATTATTTCAGTAAATTCCTAAGTACCTCTCTCTCTGTCTCCCTCCCTCCCTCCCCCACCTTTCCCTCTCTCCACACTTGGCGATGAAATACAAAATTGGCTATGTTTAAGTGGGGACAAGAAAAACCGAACTATGGTCATCACGTTGCTGCCACTGTATGGTTTTTAAATAAGGTATTGAGACAAACTCCACATAACGTAAAATTGCCCGTTTCGAAATGAACAGTGGTGTTTAATGCATCCCCAATGTCATGCAACCACCACCTCTACCTCGCCCCAAAATATTTTTGTCCTTCCAAAGAAAGATCCTGAATACAGTAAGCAGGCATTCTCTATTTCCCTCTCCCAGCCCCTGGCTACCTCTGGTCTGCTGCATATTTCTAGCACTTTCCATTCTCTGGATGTCTCACGCACACGGAATCCGCACCACGAGACCGCGTGTGCCTGGCATCTCCCATGGAGCCTCCTGTGTTCAAGGTCCATCCACGCGCTAGCCTGAGTAACATTCCTGTTCCTGGCTGCGTAATATTCCACTGTGTATGTGAGCCCCATTCGGTGTATCTGTTCATCACCCCAAGAGGAGACCCCATGGCCATAAGCAGACCCTCCCCTTTACCCGCCCATCCGTCCAATCCTTATTGGGGTTGCTTTCACTTTGGGGTGCGTGTGAATCACGCTAGGACTTTAAAACAACCCCTCACAAAATGTGTGCATTTCCCGTCTCTCAACCAGCCCTCATTGAATCACGAAGCAGTCGATTGCTTTTCATCGCCAAGGACTGAAATGTAGCGTCAGGAGGAGATCGGGACGCCTGGCTTCATGGTGAGCGCTGCAAATCTGCAAACACAGGTGTCCACTGTTTTTCCTCAAAAGATGGACTCCCCACCTACGTCTTCGTGCAAATGGGAGGCTACCAGGAGCAGTGGCTAAGCCTGACCTCTGGGCACTTACGTGTGCCTCCTAACTTTTCACCCTCCTGCGAGTCTGTCTGAGACCATATCCCATCTGTCCGATTCCTGGGGGATTCCTCGGGCAATTGTAGAACCACGCCTGTTTCTTTCTCTCCGATCAAACCCTTCCCGATCACTCCCTGTCCTTTTCAGCGGGGGTTGCCACTTTTTTTTTTTTTTTAGGACTTTCCGGGGACTAAATTTATCTGGCTTTGCAGGGTAGCTGGCTTCCACAGCAGCTACTCAGCTGAGCCACTGCATGGCGAAAGCGGGCGTAGAAAACACGTCAGCAACTGGGTGCAGTTGGGGGCCAATAAAACTTTATTAAAGTAACTGTATCATCTGTCTCTATCTACAGCTGGCCCACAAACGCAGAGGGTGCGATGATTTGGCAGGCAGCCTGTAGTAGTCTTCCCTCCGAGTTAGAGGGCATTTAAGAATCGCGTGTCTCCTGTTCTTCCCACCCTCCCCACCCCTGATAATGATCTTGGCCTGCCATGTTCCCCTAGTGCCGACGAATGGCACCTGTACGCCCATTTTTCATAAAAATACACTGAGCAGAGAGGGCGGTGGTGGATAGACTGTTCCATCACAGACCCACTTTGACAGCAGTGGGCTCTGCCACAGGCTGAGCTTTGTATCTTGGGGTTCTCACCCCAGGACCTCAGAACAGGACTCTGTTTGTGGGCATGTCCTTAGAGACGTGAAGTAAGGTAAACTGAGGTCCCTAGGGTGGCCTGATCCCACAGGACTGGGGTCCTTGTAAGAAGAGGAGAGGGGGACACAGGCACACCCAGAGGGACGCCCGTGTGAGGACACAGGGGGAACACGGCCGTCCACACGCCCGGGAGGGAGAGAGGCCTCAGGGGGAGCCAGCCCTGCCCGCCCCTGGGCCCCAGCCTCCAGTCTCCAGGACGGGGAAGAAGAAAGATCTATTCTTTAAGCTGCCCGATCTGAAGCTCTTGTTATGGCAACCCCTGAAAACTGATCCACGCGCATTTCCAGCACCTCACAAATTATCCTGCCTTGTGTCGGAGCTGATTTGGCCAGACAGCCGTCCTTGAACTAACGTGTTTCTGGAACACACGACGCCGCTGAGTGGGACGTGACCGCGTCTCAGGCCTGGAGGCCGTAACTCAGTCTGTCCCGTCTCAGACGGGAACCAGAAGTGGACTCCGTGAAACGTCAGCCTCCCCACATGCCTATTTCCTCTGCGTGTGCACAGCCAGCTTGGGACGGTGGCTTGCGCCTGATTTTCCATTCTGCCGCCGTTCATGAGATGCTACAATGGGTGTATTTTTCTTGGTGCAATAATCTTCACTCTTTTTTTTCTCTCTTTTTTTTACGTTCAATGCAGTTTCTAGCCTGGCTCAGGGAAGTGGAAAATCTGAGGCAATGGTTCCAGGATTTCAGACCATTTCCAGGCTCTTGCCATTGAGTAAAAAATATTGTACGTTCCCATTTTCGGAGACTGGCCCCCGTTCAGGGTCTGTTTCCGTCACGTTCTCCAGGTAGTGGGCAATCCCTTTTTTAATTTTGTCTCTGCCGCCTTTCCTGCTTTTAGACCTCGCTCCCCGAGTTCTTATTTTACCCGGCATTTTACAAACCTTTCACGGGATGGGTGTGCCTGCGTTTGTGACCAGCCAGAGCATACATTCTCGGAAGGGTAGAGGCTTGCTTCCACCTGGTTTCTGTCACACCTGAGGTGCCCTTACATTTGCCGAGACACCTGTGCCGGGACAGGACACCAAACCTTCGCCAGGATGACGTGAGTCTTTCCAAATCCCCTGTGCACACACTGAACGGGACTGGCTTACGACACCTCATCTGTGCTTCTTAAAACAAGAGAGAAAGCGGAAGGAATCCGGCATGAATGTTAGACCGTCGGCTAAGGCACTGCAGAAATCAATAGCGGAATACCGAGTGTGGTGAGAGGAAAAACATAGGTTTGTGCTGGTTTTAGTTGGCGCCGGTCCCTCCTACAACTTCATAGCATCTGTTGCCATACACGCATTTCGCCCTATTTGGTCCTTAGACGTTAAGTCTTCATCTGCACAGGTCGCCGCCAGCGGGCAAAAACACAGTACCGTTCACGTTCTGCTTACAGCTACGTGCTGGCTAAGGAGCATACTTAAGGGTAGAAACGCAGAGAAAAACCACCTTCCGTGAGAATTTACGGGATGGGCACTAGGGAGCTGGCATATGACACCGTCTTTGCCGTATCACAGACCAGACCTTAAAAGTATGACTCCTCTGCTCCCTGCTATTGCACACTGGGTCACGCTCCCAAATCTCTCTGAGCTTCTGGTCTCCGACGGGTGGGACGGGGATAGTGACAGTCCCCCTCTCAGGACAGAGCCAACAGCACAGGACGCCACGCCTCTGAAGAGCTTAGAAACGCACTTGAAAATCATGAGTGGGTCTAACGCCTGTTCCCTCTCTGCCTCTCTCTCTCTGTCTCTCTCTCTCTCTCTCTCTCATCTCCTGCATTTTCGTGCTGTTGCCTTGTTCAGGCAGGAAAGTCCCATTGGCTCCAAGTCCAGAGAGACGTCTTTTTAGATATCATTCTCTGAGAGTCCCTGGGGGTAAGCGTGGAGAACATGCAAGGTCTCTGTGTATGAAGGGGCATTGGTGGGAATTCACGTGGACACACGTTGGGGACCTGGATTCTTCCCCCCGCACCCCTCAGCGAGCCCCCTCTCTCAGTGCCCAGGGACCATTATAAAGAAGACAGCACAGATTGGGCGGGGGCGCTTAAAAACAGCACGGGTTCCTCTCCCTTGCTTCGGGAGGTGAGAATCCAAGATCGAGATACCCCCAGGGCAGGCATCGGGTTCCTACACAGGCCCTGTTCCTGGTTCCTACACAGTGTCTTCTTGCTCTGTGCCCACATGCAGAAAGGGACGCGGGACGGCCTCTGCCTATTGATCTCGAAAATTGAATCTGTACGGCCCTATCAGTAGTAACAGAATGGCCCACACTGTGAATTGGGTAACCGGTTGTACTCATGACCTTGAAGTTCGGCCACACGCTACGGGTCCGCCTTACACGTCCCGTGGACACCAGCTTTGACATGCCTCCTTCCGCTGCACGCAGCACGTGTGTGCCGAAAAATACACCGTACACACCCGCTTTCTCCTGAAAGCGAGATGAACCCCTGTGTCCGACCGATACTTTTCTGAAAGGAGGGCCTCTCAAGGGGGAAGCAGGGTTGGCATGAGAGAAGCAGGCGGAATGACAGAAGTACAGGAGAAAGAGGGGATCGGGGAAGTTGGCACAGACATTGAGATGGATGCATGCATGCATGGGAGGAGCGACGGGGAGACAGAGAGAAATGGGAAGATTCTGTGCTCCTGCCGTTGAAGGCAGACAATGAGGCCATCAGCCAAGGGGACCCCGAAAACCCGGGAAGGACAAGGAAGAAGATTCCCGTCTGAAGCTCTCAGAAGCAGGCTTCTGCTGTTGACAGGCGTCAGCTCCGGCCGAGACTGGGGCTGTGGGAAAGGCTGGGAGCAGGGGGGACAGAGGACCCGCGGGGCAGGCCGAGAGGCGGGCGCCTTGGGGACTGCAGGACGAGAGGAGAGGTGTGGGCGGGCCCTCGCAGAAAGTGCCGTTGTTGGCCCACGCGTGTGGACCGCCTCCAGCTGTAACCCATCCTAACGGAGGTTACGACATTCCCAGACGGAACTGAGGGTTGACAACTGAAGTCTATTGTCAATGGAACTGAAGGGCTGTGTTTTGATTTGTTTTCTTATAAAACCATCCCCAGCCTAGCAGACGACCTACATCCGCTAGTCTGTCACTCGGTTTCACGTGGCCGTGTGACTTCGTTCAATGAGATATTAGCGGAAGTGTCGTGCGCCATTTAGGAAGCCCGCCGAGAAAGAGCTGATTCGCTTAGAAAGCAGACCCTTTGGTTCCTCATTGCGTTCTCTGTTCTGCTTCCAGGGATGTAGACTCAATGGCTGGAGCTTCAGCATCCATGTTGAGCCATGAGGCCAAAATCTAAAAGTCATTGAAATTCCCGAGCCACCACATGGACCCTGATCCTTATTCCTAATTGCCTGTCATGTTCAGCTTTGCTGCTTTTAATTTTGTCTATTTTGAGCCTGACGCTCACCCGCAAGTCATTTACTTAGGGAGAACTACCTGGCATGTGTTGGCCGAAACATCTCTTTAACGTCACGCCTTCCTCCTGTGTGGTTTCAACTTCCTATTGCCTGTGGGTGTCTGGTCTGTTTGCTCCCCGTGTTGATGTCCTAGGGCAGGACTGTAGCGATCGGAGGAAAGCAAACAGTTCCGTCGTTTAACCCCGAACGGAATTATGTAATTGCCCATTTATTCTTCCCTTTGGGCAAATTCGGAGCAGAGGAAGGGCAGCGAGCTCGGTCAGACTCAAAGAACAAACAAACAGACAATCAAAACTCTGTGCATGCACGTTAGGACGTAATTAGGGAAAGAGAGACAGACCCTGAGCTTCCCGGAGCAATGCCCCAGCTTCGGGGGGCACAGGGCGAACCTGGGAATTATGAGAAAATCAGCACCTCCCCACCCCGCCCCTGAAACATTTGAGATCTTGACCGAGTGTCAGTTTCCACGGTTTTCACGCTGCGAAAATCACACCGCGTCTGGTCCGGACCCGCTGCAAATGTGCCCTCCCCCACATCTGGTCTGTGACATTAATTCTTTTCAATTACCGACCTCCCCCCTCCTTCGGTGGGAGCGTCATAAAGCGAGCTGTGAAAAACTCACCAGCCCCTTACGCCCCTTGTTAAACTCTCTACGTTCCCGTTATTGCAAGGAGTTCCAGACGGGCTGTGATGTTTGGCGAGGGACCCCTTTCTGGGCGCGCGTGGAGGTGGGATCCACGCTACATTGCGGACGCTGGTCCCTGTGTCCCCGCAGTGAAAACCCAACTGTCTCCCCTGTTTGAATGTGGATGCCCACGTCCCCCCACCGCTCCGTGACTCTGGGCAGATTGGAAAGGAGGGCGCGGCAAGGAAACTTCTGAAAGTTTTATAGCCCAGGCTCATTTTTTCCCCCTACGTTTTTGTTTGGGGAATCCTGAGTCACAAGGCTTTTGTAGGGTGACTTGAGGTGAATCTCAGGTTCCAGAGGCCACGTGGAACAGTGGATAGGGTTGAAAGCCACATCTCACCGCAAGAAGGAAGGAGTGTAGAAGACGGACACGCTGGTGCCCAGGCCAGTGAGGACATTTCTCACTGAAGGGCAGATTCCGGAGTGCGGGCAAGAGCCCCCAACCGGTATTTCCCCAGCCAGCTGTCTCCAGCTTTAGGGCTGAGGGCTCAGGAAGGAAAGAAAGTTGCTGGAAACTTCCGAGAAATAAGGATGTGCACTCAGCACGGAGGGACATGTAGACACACTGGGAGCGTGTGAGGACATGAGGGGCCACTGTCAACCTGTTCCTCCAGTCCCCGACGTCTGCCCCTATTGTGGCCTGCCTGCAAGGAGTTCTTGGGGTTCAGTTTCAGAGGCCTGCTTTTAGGGGCACAGAACGGGAGGCGGGAAGGGTGCAGGGCCCATCTCCTGGCCACTATCAACAGACATTGTCACACACACTTAGAGACAGGACAGGCGATCAGTTAGGAAACTGCCTTTGTCACACACGCAGCTCCTGGCGACAAACTGAGAAAAAAAAAAACGCCCTTCTCGTCGGTGGCCAAGAAAGGTGAGTCACCATCTCTGTGAAGCCATCCCCAATTTCTCTGCAAGCTGCTCAGTGTCAGCCTGCCCTGCGCCTCACTCTGACTTGGATGGATTCGAGTTCCATTTCCCGTCATGCTGGGGTCTGGCTTTTCGGCAGGTAGAAGAGGGGTGGGGGGGTCGCAGCCTCGGGCTCGGCACTGCAGTGGAAAAGTCTGTGCCTCCTGGAAATAGGTCACCCGGGTGCATTATCTTCACGGCCACCCTCTGAACGTCCCCGGAGTCCTTAGGGGGCCGTCCATCCATCCTTGCCAAGTTGTTAATGGGCTACGTGCCGCTTAATGACACCAGGCGGAGAAGCCTGGAATTCTGCCAGCCTTTATAGCCTTCGGGGCGGGAATCTTAATTACCCCAACGGGACCAAAAGGACAGTATTTTATCTGCAGGGGGGCTGCCTGTGACCAGTAATTGCTTGATTCGCCCTTGGCAAATGCTTTCTCTCTCTCTCTCTCCCCTCCCACACACACACACACAGTGCTCACTCCTGGTTCTTGCTATCTCTGAGGCCCCAGCACTTTCCACTTCAGCTTTTTTTCATCTCGGAATGCAGTGTTTGGGGGCGTGGGTATGTGATTTGTGAGGAGTGTCAGATGTCACGTGCACAGAAACTGAGCCTCGGCCGCCACTGAGATCCGACATGCCCCACGGGCTTGAACCCAGGGAGAGTCAGGGGCAGTTCTAATGGGTGTTTTTCCTCGGAATGCAGGCTTCAACCTTAATTCCCGAGGCTGTGTGTGTGGGGGGGGGGGTTCTTTTTTTATTTTTCTTCTTTGGAACAGGACTGGTTGAAGATTCCTCACAAGCTTTGGGGGCCCCACGGACAGACAAGGGGTTCTGATCCCCTTGACGCGGTGCCGGAAATGGGAGTGAGGCAGAGCCCGCCCCCAAGCCGGGGACCGTGTGTGAGACAGTGGGGATATTGCCTAAAATCTAAGTTGTTGAGAGTCAGTGTTGGAAAATAAGTGTCAAACATCACAGTGCGGGAAATGGTCCACGGCTGTGCGTTCAATAACAGACAGAGGCCAGCACTCCTGAGCCGGTCACTCAGAGCTTCCGCCCAGCTGACACCAGCTCGTTCTCCAAAATTCCTGGCGTTGGACTTTCGAAGGACCAGCACCACGGCTGGCCAGCTAGCTCTGTTGGAGAATTTCCAGGATCGCTCCTCTCCAAGGCAGCCCATCTGACCTCTTAGTGATTCGAACTGCGGCACCCTCTCCTGTGGGTTGGGTGACACTTGGGCTTCTGGTGAAGTCCACCTTTGGTCTCAGCTCTGCCCTGAGGAGCAGCCCGGGTCCGGACGGACCACGCTGTCGGAAGGAAGTCCTTGAAGTGCTTGCATGACCTGGCCTGGTCTCCCAACTTGCCATCACGGCCCACGCAACTGCAGACAGGACCCCGGAGGCTAAATAGCTCCCAGCATAAACCGACAAAGCGTCCTTCTCACCGCTGTGTGGGATTTCCTGACAGCCCCACAGTCTGCGAGGAATCAGAACTACGACATTGAAAGATCCTGAGAACATCTCACGCTGGTTTCACCGAATCCATGATGGATTTCTCTAACGCAAAGGAATTTCTGAAATGTTCGTCTCGCAAATACCGTCTCGCTCTCTCCTCCGTTTCCTAAGCTTCTCTCTCTACGGGGGCCCTCACTGGGTTCCAGGTGGAGGTTTGTGATCGTTCAGACGTCTTTTCCGTTTCTGTTCCGTGGCCGTATTCTGGGAGCATGGCGCCAGCTGTATCTCTCCGATCACTAATTCTTAAGTAACCGCCACTCTACAGAGCCCTCACATATTGAATTGCCGGCCACTATTTCAAAAGTACTCCCAAGCTGCAGGGGGTGGGGACTGTGCTAATGCACAGGAGAAACAGTTTCCCAATTGATGTTATTTCTGGCCATCTTTTTGCTGCCTCATCTTTTCCTTGGCCCACATGGCAAGCGTTTATTGTATATGTCACAACCAAGATTTTGCTGCCTTTAAGGACTTCAAGGGGAGGGCTAGCTCGTATGGCTGTGTATGGGCTGATACT
>PVIA01017486.1:0-15529 GCA_004024845.1 Tonatia bakeri
TTTCCTCCCTCTTTTGTCTGTCAAGGTGCGTTATCTCTCTCTTTCTTGTTTATTGAGCCCGCTTATTCAACTATTCAACTCTGTAACTCATTTTCCTGAGCCCTTTTCTTCTACCACTCATTTCTTCTACCTCTGTAAAAATAAACTTTCTCTTACAGCTTGACTCTTGTCTTTGAATTCTTTCTTAGCCAGAGCTCAAGTGCCAAAGTTACTCTAATACCTGGTGCTGTATCACTGCCAACATTTCTATTGGTGTGGAGAATGTAACATATGTCAATTCTAAACAATGCTTTTAATTTTCAGTCCAGTAGTCATGTTGTTACAGAAACCCTCGGGGGTCTTTTTGTTTTATGATTCTTCTTTGCCTGCCATTGGTAGAAATTGTGGCTCACAATGCCAGAGTTTGGTAAAAAGGAAAGGAACTATTCAGAAGTTATACAGGATCAGATTAATGGTGGAATGCTGCCGTTAAATCCAAAGTCCTTTTAAAATACCCACAAACACACACATACACACACACAACGTTCTGCCTCCCCTTGCCAAACCAGGCCAGTCAGAAGTACCGTATCTCAGAAAAGAAAATAGAAGTCTATAACTCATCTAGGCCCCCATTCAAACTGCATCCTCACGGTGGGCTGGGGAGTCCTTCTGTATCCTTTCAAACAGCCTGGACAAGCGAGAGAGCTCTAAATGGTTGCTGCATCTTGCTTTCCTGCTTCCTAAGCTGCATGGTCAAGAGAGTCCCCCTCTGCTTCCCAAACCAGGTGGTTTAGACCCTGCATGGCTGCCACACCTGGGTATAAATCCTGGCGCAGGTCTTCCTCTGTAACCTCATTTCAGATTCCTCCCACACTGGGTTACACCTGCCAGTAGTCTGGTTTCCTCATCCTTTCTCAGCTGCCATTGTTACTCTGGGCAAGCATGTCCCCATGACCCAGAAGCCGCCTCCAAACTGCTCCTGAAGGTGCAGGAAACCCCTCTGGTACACCACATCACGGGTTAGAGTCATGCCCATGCCCCTGGCTCCAGGGGCAGGCACAGTTTTTTAATGTTACTGAACCACTGGCCAAGTTCTTCAGATATTCGACATAGCTCTCAATGGCCCTGCTTATATTTCCTAATCTCATAAGTGATAGCTATGGGGGTTTTCTCCATTTGGGGGGACCTACAGCTCTCCACCTTATTACAGTAACAACTGCTTCTGATAGGGGACTTAAGAGTTGGAAAATTTTAGTTTAAGTAATAGCTAATGCCCTGGCTGGTGTGGCTCAGTGGATTGAGTACTAGCCTGCGAACCAAAAGTAATAGCTAATAAGCTTAGTAATCAATGCACGTAAATGCTTTTGTTCCAGGAACTGGAGGTATGTCTGACCCACCCTGACTCCAGGAGACCATACGCAGTTCCACCTTGTTGCCTCAGGAGGACTGCCAGCAATCAAGATGGTATCAGGGCCCTTGTGCTCCAGGGTGAGACATCCACCCCCAGGACCCAGATAAAGAACCACCCTGGGCACAGATGAAAGAATGCTGCAGCTTTTATCTGATTAACTTTATCCATGGATTCCAAACCCCTTTCCTACTTTTTTCTTCTTGTAAAAAGGGTTGGTTTAAAATGGAATTTAAGATGGTCTGTTAGGGTACAAACCCGGTGGCTTCTCAGACCACTGGCCATCTGAATAAAGTGCCCATGAAGATTCAACCCCTGTCTCTGCTTATTGGGTCTGAAGGTGACAGGCTGCATAAATGCCAGCTTTTCGGTTTCTTGTTTTATACATCAAAATCAAAGAGGAAGACAGACATAAGGGGGCTACATGAAATTCACTGCTGATAGATTAGGGAGGTGGGAGAAAGCAAAGTGGGAGATCCTCTGGGATTGGATAAAAAGTAAAATGAAAAGATGCCGTACTTCTTTTACAGAGGCAGGTATAAAATAGTTAAGAGTCAACAATTGACACCTAATAACAGTGATGGGATTTGTGGTCTTCCCTCTGGGGTTTTGAGCAGTTCAGGGAAAAAGAAATTACTTTGTTATTCCAAAGGCATGTTATCAAATATATTATCCTAGATGAAAAAAGACAACAGGCAGGCTCAATTAGGCAAAGATTGACCTTTGTTAGGAAAAAATACTGCCCCATGACATAGCTACCTGCTGTGATTCACTTTTAGGAATTTTAATTTCCAACCATCCTAAGAGGTTACTTTAGGTCTCTTAGCTTGTCCGGCCACCAGGAGGGCCTCACCTGAGCTTGTCAGGTTTAGAATGTGGTCCCTTTTTCATACACACATTGAAAAAAACTAACAAAAAAAATTGGGATATAAACAATTTAAATAACCGGATTAGCACACTGGCTGAAGAGATGTAGAGAGAGAAACTTCTGCGTGTAAAGAGTAAATATACACTCACAAAAACTGGGACACTCAAGAAAACTCTGTATATAGGCCATAATAAGTTTCAATTAATTCTAAAAAAGATCACATTTTCTCAATTCCAAGCATTAAAGTCAGAAATCTATGACAATTTTTAAAAATTTTTATTTACTTATATTTTTAAAAAGAGAGGCCTTTTTATTGCTGTGGGGGGGGGAGAGACCTTTTATATTATTATTATTATTTTTAACCCCCACCCAAGGATATTTTTTCATTGCTTTTTAGGAAAAGAAGGAGGGAGAGAGGAACACTGATGCAAGAGAGAAGCAATGATTGGTTGCCTCCTGTATGCTTCTGGACCAGGAACTGAACCTACAACCTTTTGGTTGTGGGATGATGCTCAAGCCAACTGAACCACACTGGCCAAGGCTATGACAAAATTTTTTTAAAACCGTAACTTTGGAAACAAAAAAGAAAAATAGCCCTGACTGGTGTGGCTCAATTGGTTGGTCATCATCCTGCAAAGTGAAAGGTCACCATCTGATTCCCTGTCGCACAGGTTGCCGGTTTGGTCCCTGCTCAGGGTGTGCGTGAGAGGCAACTGATCTATGTTCCTTGCCCACATCAACGTTCCTCTCCCTCTCTTTCTCCCTCCCTTTCACTCTCTCTAAAAATAACTAAATAAATTTTTTTTTAAAAGGAAAACACTTTTCTAAGTAATCCATGAATTAAGGATGAACTCTTAACAGAGAAAACAACAAAATATTTATGACTTAGAGATAACAAAAACATGACATATTAAAATTTGTGATGTGTACTTAATGCAGGATTTAGAGGGACAATTACAGTCATATACATTTACTAGAAAACAACAACAAATAAATTTGAAAATAAATTACTCTAGTCTTCAACTCTAAAAACATAAAAAGAAAATACCCAAACAAATCCAAAGAAAGTAGAAGGAACAGAACCCTAAGATAAAAACAGAAATTAAAGCAATAGATAATTTTTTAAACAATTAACATGATTTTAGCCCTGGCTACTATGGCTTGGTGGATTGGGTGCCGTTCTGCAAGCTTTGATCCTCTGTCAGGGCACATGCCTGGGTTGCAGGCCAGGTCCTCGACTAGGGGGACCAATTGATGTTTCTCTTGAATATGATGTTTCTCTTCCTCTCTTTCTCCCTTTCTTTTCCCCTCTCCAAAAATCAATAAATAAAATATTTTTAAAAATTAACATGATTTTAAAAATAAAAAGTCAGTACTTTGCAAAGTGTGGCAAGCCTTTCTGGATCAGATTCTCTCCCCTGCTTCTCACACAAGGGATTCTTTGCAAACCTTTATTATGTGGGGTATTTACGACTTACTGGTTTCTGCATTAGACAAACACCTTTATTTAGAGCAAGGGAGTTTCTTTTTGTCCCTCTTTTAGTGGTACCAAGCATAGGGCCAGTCGAGTTGGCTGTGCTCAACCATTGCCTGTTGAAGGAATCAATGTAAGAAAGAGTATAATACTGTATTACTCAGAACTCTACCGCACGTGACCTTTTTATAAGAGACTTACCTTTCCTTATCTCATTTGATGTGCTGGGGCCCAGGAGGGGCTACCCCAAGATATTCCACAATGGCATATTATTTCAAATTAAGATCACCTAAGAAGCAGCAAAGCAGAAAGAGCTCTCTGACTCACCTCTGTCCCTCTAAAGCTGAGAATAAATCACCATGATAGGTGTCCTTGCTGTTGAGGGACTGAGAAACAACCTTATCACAAGGAATATAAAATCCAGAGTCAAAGGAACATGTATAAACAAACCCTTTACTCCTTTACACCCCAAGGCTAAAGTTCAGATTTCTCACTAACAAATATCCAAAACTTGCTTAGATTCCTTTCTAATGAGCACTTTCTTTGTCCGGTCAATTTCTCACAAATTTGTTTGTCTAAAAAAATTTTAAAAAGCCTAATTTAATCATTTCTTTGAACCTCATTTTATGATCAGAGCATCTTATGTGACTCTCCCATCATATGTGGTATGTACCTGTTAAATTGTTTTTCTTTGTGAATCTAGTCTTGTGCCACTTTTATTACAACTACTTCATCCACAAATGAAATCAAGGGTCCTTATAACTTTGATTAAATTTAGTTTTAAATCCTAGATCCAGAAATCTCTCTTCGCTCAGAGACCTGGCCTTTCCACAGAATGATCAACAGTGCCCTCGCCACCCCCGCCCCAGGCAGCAGAAGACAGTTGTCCAGTAGAGTAGCTGACTAATGGTCACAAGGTCAGGACCTCTGACAGGCCAAAGATAATGTCTTGATCCAACTTCTGTTCTAGCTCCTGAGCCCTAAGGTGGATTGACCTCCTATCTGCTGTGTGATGAGACCAGATGGAGGAACCCAGAAAAGACCTTTGTAATAAAAATCATAGTACCAAAAAAAAAAAAAAGACCTTTGTATCTGAAGAAATGACTTAATACCCTTACCTCACATCTGACTAATCAGCGCCCAGCAGCACCCCAACACCCTAACCCACCTGTGCCTTGTGATTTTGTTCTATATAAGCTGTAACCTATATGCCATCAAAGAGTCAGGTTGTGGGTGGAAAAGGGTCACATACTAAACCTGACAAGCTCAGGGAAGGCCTACATGGTGGCCCTGCAAACTCAGAGACAGAAAGTAACCATACGGGATGGGCTTGTTGCGGGACCCCAGCCTATGCTGTTCTGGAACCACTGTGGGGTCTGATTACCTGCCACCAAGAAGCATGATTCCCAGTGCTAGAGTTTGGTGAAAAGGAAAGGAGTAGTTTATTTAAAAGTTATACAAATTTAGCCCTGGCTGGTGTGGCTCAGTAGATTGAGTGCTGGCCTGTGACCCAAATGGTCACCAGTTTGATTCCTAGTCGGGGCACATGCCTGGGTGTGGGCCAGGTCCCCAGTTGGGGTGCATGAGATGCAACCACACATTGACGTTTCTCTCCCTCTTTTTCTCCCCTTCTTTCCCTCTCTAAAAATACATAAATAAAATCTTTAAAAAAACAAAATAAACACAGAGTCTACTTCCCTTTTCCAAACCAAGCCAGTTTGAGAATACATCAGTCAGAGATAACCATCTTTCAGATAAAACAGAAGTCCGAGGCTCAGTCTTCCCCATCACAGTTCAGCATTCCAGGCACCTCCCATTAATCCCTGCCTGACTGGGCAGGTCTTGGCAATTCCATCAGCCGTGCTGCCGTGTTTCCCCAGGCACGTTTCCCAGTGGGTCTCCCCTTTCGTCCCCCAGCTCTTATTCCAAAACCACATGGCATCTCCTTACTGCAAACCCTGTGGCACCTCTTACACTCCAGACCTCATGGCAGGCTGATGGGGGCCCTTCTATGCCCTTTTAATCCACATGGCCACATTCATGGCTGGTTGACCTGATTTTGAATGCTGACCTGAGGCTCCCTACGTGACTTCATACTCTGCACTATACACACCGAACGTCACACAGGCCTTTAACCTGGTGGCAGCACAGCTTCCCTTCAAGAAGGACTGAGCTATCACTTGCCATCATCATGAAAAGTATCTTAAGCCATATCATCTGCTTCTTCCCTTCCCCCAACCATGAGCTGGTGAGGGGCGGGAAACACGCTCTATACCCTGTTTTAGTCTGAAATGGAAACTTTATAACTAACAGTGGTTCATGGCACTAGTCATGTCCTAGGGCAGTACTTTTCCCTGACAAAGGTCAATCTTAACTGAAACTGTTGTCTTTTTGCATCTAGGACAATTATACTATATGTTATCCTAATTTCCCTTTTTCCAGACCCCTCAAAGCACAAATGACCACAAATCCCCTCATTGTTATTGTTATTCTGTTAACCCTGTACCTGCCTATGTAAAAGAAGTAGGTATCTATTCATTTTATGGTTTATCCAATCCCAGAGTTTTCCCCCACTTTACTTTCTGACACTTCCCTAATCTATAGCTAATGAATTTCAAGTAACCTCCCTTGCATCTTCCCCTTTGATTCTGATGTATGAAATAAGTGGTAAAACTACCTTTTTCTGGGGCATTTTCTCAGTCTACTGAGATTTTGTTTCCCAGCAATTATCAGTTTGGCTCAAATAAACTCATAAAAAGTCTTACAGGTTCAGGTGTTTCTTATGTTGACAGGGTCTTCAGAGCATAAGCTCCCCATCTCTGTATTGGCCAGTTCAATGTTAAACTTTTTTTTTCTATACTACAAGCTGTTGCTCATTTGTTTAAGACAGTGCTCACAGGAAGGTGGACTCAAAAAAAAAAAAAAGAAAAAGAAAAAGAAAAAAACTCACTGGGGTTCTAGTAACACAAGAACTAAAGGAGGGTAAGGTAGAGGAGTCATTCTTCCTTTCCCCAATAATGTTTGTGTCAGTGCTGAAGCAATGAAGCAAGAATTACTTAATGGATTTTTATAAATAATCTTGATGATTTTATAGACGAGAAAACCAAGGTTGGAAGAATGCTTCACTTCAGCTTCAAGATAGCAAAACTTTGGCCCCTTTAATAGCTACCACTGTGCATGCTGTTTTATGATTTTTAACCATTTATTTTCAACAAACATGTGTTAACCCCTAACTGGATGGCAACAGCATGTGGGGAAAAAGACTCTAGACTTGGTGTTTAAATATTTGGGTTCTAGTTCTGATTCTGATACATGGAAGTTGATAGGAATTAAAATTCTAATACCTTAAAGCTGCTTTTTTTGGATATTAATTTTAGCTGTTTCTTAAGAAACAAAAAGACTCAAAGAGAACCTTTGACTCTCTCTACCCACTTTCCTGACCAAGAGATTAAGACAGAAATCTGCTTCAGGATGGAGATTTTAAATTGGGCGCTGCCTTAGCTTGGTTTGAATTGAGTACGGTAAGGTACACAAGAGGGCTTCACACAGGTGCCTGTCAGCCAGTGTTTCTAGTGTTGCCTGGCAAGGATTTGCCTGCCGCACATGCTCCCCTCTTCCATAACTACCTGTAGAAGGCCCGCTCACACTTCTGAAATCTAATACCCCTCCTCCCTCCTTTATTCAAAATGTCTTACATACTCAAGGTCGCCTCCCTCCCTGTTTTTTGGATTTTCATGCCTATGTGAATTCCCCACAAGCATGTCTTAAAACTGATTTTCTCCTGTTAATGTCTCTGTGAATTTGATTAGCCCAGCCAGAACGTACAAAGTGGGAGGAAAAGTATTATCCTTTTTTTAGCCCCCACACTATTAACTGTTCTGACCTTGAAGAGCTCTCAGTTATGAGGCAAGAAAATGACTGCTACTTTCAGAAGGAATTCTACCCTAAATGACAATATTGTTTAATGTGGTGATTAAGGAACCATTCACTCAGCCATATAAAAAATGAGTCATTCAAAGAAGCTTGCTTTTGTGGCTGTGGCCCTGATGAGGGGGGCACACAGGGTGTTTAGGCAGAGGAGTTGGGTGGGTAGGTGCCAGGTGACCTTGACAGACAAATCTCCCTTTCCCCCCACCTAGTAAGAGCGCAAAGGATGACAAATGCTCCCTTAGAATGCTGCGGGTTAGGTGAGGGCTTCACGCACGCCCCGCAAAGTCCCTCCAGCTGCTGCACTGACCTGGCACCCCCACAAGAGTAATGGCCACAGTTTCCTCTAAGTTGCTCTGAAGCCTTTGGCCTCAGTTTCGATCTCACCCACCCACTCATCTCCAAAAAATGCAGTCCAGGCCGAAAAAAGAGCCACGCCTTGGGAGAGGCCATGGAAGATGACTGGGTCGTCAAGGGCTCTTGGTGGACTGAGGCTAGGCTGTCAACAGGGCTAGGCTCCCGCCCATTACCGGCTCCCCCATCAGACTGCTTCAGCCAACAGCTTGTTTCCCTAGCCACCAGCTGCATAAAAGTAAATAGGACCAGCTGTTACTGCTTGTAATAGACACAAGTAGGCAACAATGAAAATGGCCTTCCCTAAAGAGCTAGGTGATAAAGAATATTGACACACGATGGCACATATTGTGCAGTTGTTAGGAAGAACCAAGTTGATCCAGCTCTGCCAGGATGGCCCCTCCAAAAGCACGTTGCAGAAAAATACTACAAGGCCGCTTTGTCAATGCTATCTCTACATGAAGACACACACATGCATGCATGTATGCGCAGATAATTTGTTGAAGAGAGAAAGATCTGGAAGGGTGCACTTAAAAAGTGGGTTGGGGGACTGAAGAGTGAACCTCAGTTTTAAAAAATATGTTTTCATAGGATAAAATGTCCTTTTTCCAGGAGCCCATCCAGGATACCACTTCACATTTAATTTTCTTATATCCTTACTCTTGGCTTGGCTGAGACAGTGTGTCTCAGACTTCCCTTGTTTTTGGTAAATTTCACAGTTTTAAGGAGTATTGATTAGGTGTTTTGTAGAGTATTCCTCAACTGGGAATTTTCTCATATCTTTTCATGATTAGACTGGGATTTTGTGTTTTGGGGAAGGAAGACCACACTCGTACATACTATTTGGTCTTTTTTTTTTAAATTAAAAATCGTAATTTATTTTTGTAATGAATTTCTGTTATGTAAAAGATGGCACTCGAATCAGCAAACATTACACACAGCTATTTTTAAAAGCCATCTATGTTTATAAGATGGATGTCTCTGAAATATAGAGAAAAATTAAATCTTGCTTTTCTGAATGTCTGCTACATTCAACAAGCTAAAATACTCTTCTGAAGAGCAGCTTTATAATTATTAGAAATATTTTTCTACCACTTTAGAATCAAATTTTAGTAATCTTCAGAGAGGATAGTTACACTGATTCCTGGATTATCATTTTCAAGTTCTTTTTGTTGTTGTTAAGATTTTTTTTTTTATTTTTAGAGAGAGGGGATGGAAGGAAGAAAGAGAGGGAGAGAAACGTCGATGGGAGAGAGAAACACCCATTCGTAGCCTCTCCTACAGGCCCCCAGTGCCCGGAAGGGACAGAACCACAACCCAGGTGTGTGGCCCGAGGGAGAATAAAACTGGTAAACTTTCACTTAGCCAAACACCCAGCCAACCGAGTCACACCATCAGGGCTCATTTTCAAGTTCTTTATTATTTCCTTCAGTAATACATCTGCCACATGCTTGTTCTCAGTTTCTTTTTCACTTATGAGAATAAGAATGATTTTTCTCATTGATTTTCTCTTTGGGATGTGAATTAATAATGGTTTCTTTCTAAAGCATGTGGTAGGCAGTTGTAAAACTTTTCAATTCTCTTCTTGTTTCCCTCCATTTTTTCATTTGCTATTTTTAATAGGAAGTTGATATATTATTCCTCTGTTACTATCAGTTTTTCCTTAGGGCCCAGTGGAATTTAGCCTTGTGTGATCCGGGCAGCCGACACAGTCTTTCCTTTTCCCACTGTTAGGCCAGAGTTCTTGAGACCAGAATCTATCGCCACGTAAATGCAGAATCTGCGCATCTCTGCAACAAGGGGCTCAAATGACAGAATGTCAGCCCTATTCGCTTTTTTTTTTCAGCGCTACAGTTACATCATCTTTCACAGAAGGTTGGTGTGTAACTAGTAGCCAGCAACAGTTTTGTTTTTGAACCTCAAAGCCATTTATATTCCCATCAAGGAGGAAGACGTGGCCAGTGCAGGAACTGGCGGTAAAAAAAACTTATTTTCGATTCAGGAGCTGCGCAAACTCAGCCACATCGTGTCCACACTGCCCTCCTGGCCGAGACCCACTCTGCTGAGAGACTGCGCCTTCCATCTCCAGCTCTGCGCTGCAGTCAACGGGAGGAGGGATTTAGGGCCTGTGCTTTCACCTTCGCTCTCACCTTCTCTTGGTGGCAGCCGTATTGAAGACTTATTCACCGTGGGTGTTGGCCTTGGTCACCTGGCTGAGGTAGTTTGTCAGATTTCTCCATTATAAAGCTATTCTCCCCACCCCTTTCCCATTTCCGTACTATTGTGTGGCCTTATTAATGCAGAAAGTTTTATTTACTTTAAAGAGAGTCACTACTAACGATATCCGAGGCCTGGGGGGGGTTTGGGGAACCCCCTCCCGTTGAGCGGGGCGCGCAGGGCGGCACCGATCTCCGGAGGTGGGGAGCTCCTCACACACGTCGGAGTCCTTGCGGAGTCCTGCCCTGGGGCCCTAGCAGGGGGAAGGCCTCGACTTCCTCGTTCAAGCTGCAGGAGGCAGGTCGGAGTCTCCAACCCGGGTAAGATGGCTCACACCTGCGGGCGGTGCTGGGCCCAGACCACGCCCCTCGGACCTCGGGCCCCGCCCTTGGAACCAGTGGCTCCGCCCCGGGGCGTGAACCCGAAGCGCCCTCGGAGTTTTCCGCCCTGCTGGCTCCTCCTCCCGCCCCGCCCTGAAGGCTGTGGTGCCCGCCGGTACCAAGTGCCCTCCCTGAGAACCGGAGAGGGACAGAACTGCGGACTAACCCCAGGTGCCGCGTCCGGGACGCCTGCTGAGACAGCCGCTGCTTCCCGCACCCCTTTCGCCTCTCGCGGCTCCTCACCCCTGGTGGCCAGTCGCTAGGTGAGTGAGGGTCCCCAGCCTGCCCTACGGCTTCCTGGTTGCACAGCATGGAGGTGGGGAACGGTGTCCGGCTGGCCCGGGACGAGCACCATCTACTTGCATCTCTGCATCAGTTCGATCAGCTACGGGGACTGCCCTCGCTGTGAGCGCCCCCTTGGTCGGGGCCTCGTGACGCTACGCTGCCAGGGACAGGGGCTCCGCGGGCCTGGGTCGACTTGGGACTGGGTGATCCTATGACCAGAAGGCGACTGGCTGGTGTGAGTCTTGGCCGGGGGCCCCGTCCCCTCCGACTCAGCTGAGTTCTGGAGTGTGTGTGTGCCCTTCCAGGAAAGGCTTGTACTAAGGAGAGAGCTGGTAGAGGAGGCTGCCTTCCGGAACTGGGAGGACACAAATTCCTGGGAGCTGCTGCTGTTGGAGTTTATTTGTAAGGCACAATTGAAAGAATGCAGGTTTCATCCTGGGTGTTGTGTTCACCTGTGTGTTTACCTTCTCTGCCGTTTAATCTTCTTCAGCCTTGGCCACAGTTTCAGGGAGAGATTCTTGGACTTTTATCTCCCCCGGGGCCTTAACTCAGTCCCCTAAAGGCTTAAAAAGGTAGAAACTGTGTCTTAAAGGAGAGTTTTGGAGTTCCCCACCTAGAAACTTCGGAGGGCAGAAGTTAAGCTAGCCTGTACTAGCCCAAGCAGGGAACAGACTGCCTGGGACATTTCTGTCCCCACCCTCTAGTCAGTGCCATTTTGTGGAGATGGGTGTTTAGGACACACCCTGGTTATAGAGGTAGCTAGCCACTCTCCTCTTTCTCCAGGCCCTTCGCTTTGTCCCCTGCTGCCCTGACCTGGGCATGGGGTAGCATGTGAGGGTGAGCCTCTGCCCTGCCCACACACAGGAACAAAGCACTTGCAGAGCGGGGCCAGGTTGGGTCCCGGAGCCGGGCAGGCAGCCAGGGCCTGTTAACATTGCTCGCCCTAACCGGCCCTCAAGTTCCTCATTCCTTCCTCGTTTCAGTTAATTGTTGGGAATTGCAGGGGGATTAACAGGTACCCTTCCTTCAAGGCACTTTCTGTTCTGTGAGGTGTTCCCTGATGAGAGTGGCTAGGTCAAGTGCCAGGGCAGTTTGTTGCCCTGGCATTGGCCCCTCACCTTAGGCATTCCTCCCTAATCTTGTCTCTTCTAGTCGCCATGCTTTTGTTTTCTCATCTTGAAAATGGGGGTGTTAACAATACCTACCTCACAGGGTGATTGTGAGGACTAACTGAATATATGTAATAACAATACAGCACAGGCAGTGACCTGAACAAGTGGTGACTGTTATACCATACCTGTGTGTCCCAGGTAGATGTCACTGAGATTAGACATAAAGCTTACAGCAAGGCCTTGTGCATAAGTAATCATCTGTATCAGTGATAATACAATTGTAATAGCTATCACTCCCTTCATACAGCTGAAAGTCCCCCTGAGTTGAACTGCTCTTCAGACCTGTCCCTCTCTCTTAGTTCATGCTGTTCCATGCTGTTCTGCCCTCCTGGAATGCCTTCCTCCACTCATTATTGACCACCTTCTGCCCATTATTCACCACCTTCTGGGAGTCATCCAGGTGCTTACTGGTGGCCGGAAGGGATAAAATATGCTGGGAGCCCACAAAGCTTTGACACTGACCCACTTCTTGGTACTGGCCTTTTGTAGTATTTGTATGGCCACATGGCTTATCTCTGCCCCTTCCTTTGTCTCTTCAGGGTGAGGGCTGTTTCTTACTTATTTTTTAGTCTTACAGCACCCAGGATGGGCTTTGCCTAATGTGGGTGCTCAGTAGACTTTGGCTGAGTGAAAGAGGCAGGCCAGGCAAGTAAAGGTTCCCTGATAAAATGTTAGACCTTGAGATGGAAATGAGTCCAGACTGAGTGGTGGGAATAGGAGCTGACTGAGAGGTCAAGTAGGAAGCCCTTTGACTCCTTTACGTAGCCAGGGTGACAGAAAGGGTACATCCTGGATTGCTGTTCCTAGAAGGCCAAGATTGATTAGTGATGCCTTGGTCACGTGATTTGGAGGAAGCTGTGTGGTTTGGGATGAAGGAGTGAAAACAGACAAAACAGGTGAGTGTGATTCATTCTGAGAATTCACTGCAGGATGGAGAGAGAAAGAAAAGCCTGGTGTGGGTAGGAGGTGAGTGCAGAAATGAAATGTCCGTGCTGCCTGCTGCGTGTTCCGAGGCCCTGGGCCTTTCTGGAGTTCTACCTCCTTCCTCTCTTCTTAGCTGCCGTCTCCCTGTGAGCCCGAAGCAGTTACCGGCACTTGTTATGTGGGGCACTTGGGGGAGTCTGTGTGTGTGTGTGCTTCACAGTCATAGCCAAGCACATTGACGCAGGTTTTTCTGGCTTTTTCTCTATAACACCCTCTGATCTCATTTCCCTGGAACATCAGGAATTTGAGTGACACCTAGATAGGAAAGGTCTTAGAAGAAAGGAAGAAGCTGAAGTTTTCTTGGTGGGATTTTACATTTTTAAAAGGAGTTGCTGAAATTTGGTAGCATATCTAAATAACCACTGAAGCCATACATTTGATCTGCTGACCGTACCCCTGAAATAAAAGTCTGATGTCATATGTTTAGGGGAGCCTAACAGTACAGCCTGCAGAGACTCGAGTCACAGCTGACCATGCTATACTGATGTGAGAACTTAAGGGGGGAGGGCAACCAAGGAGACAAGACTGAGCTCATTTGTGCTAGGTGACCTGGGACAGGCCATGCAACCAACCACACAGGCTCTCAGTGTTCTGGGTGGTAAAATGCCTGCCTCCTCAAATGGTTGTTTTCAGTAAGAAGATGTTTATAGAAGAGGTTTGAGATCTATGAGGGGGTGGTGATGACAGTGGTGGTACTGTGGGTGTGTTACTGCAAGGAACCTTGATGCTAGGAGTGGCATATGCAGGTGGTTTTTGCCTGGCTCTGTGATCACTTAGTATCCAGTCTTTAAGGTGCTTGTGCTCCTGGAGGTCCCGCTGCCTTTGCAGAAAAGAAGGGAAGGATCACTCCCAAAATTGAGAAGGGAAGGCAGGTGTCCCTGTCCTTACACCTGGAGCTGAGGAGAGGCTGGCTTGAAGCACAGCTATGAGAGCCATCAGAATGAAGGGAAAGAAGTTAAGAGGCTTTTGACAGGGAGGTGGAGGGAGCATATGGCAGATTAAGCCCAGGGAGTGGCATCTCTGAGGAAAACAGTGAGTGTGTGGGGAAGGCTGGTGATAGCAGATGTGAGCTTGTTGTGTCCACCTAAAAGGTCACAGCTATTTTTAGGAAGTGGGTGATGAGACTTGTTGAACTCTGTATTAGGTTGTAACTGATGTCAGAGGCATGGTGAGATGAAGAACTCACCTGGAACAGCTGATTAAAGAAAGGAAGATGAGCCTGTAAAGGAACCAGAATAAGAGCAGTTCAAAAGGGGGAAGGAAAACCCAGACATTGCCCCACCCAGAAGCTAGGTGAGTCTGCTCCAGCAGTGGCCATTGCTGCTGCTGCTGCTGTGGGAAGTGATGTAGAGGAGATTGGTCACCTTAGTGTCCACTGCTTTTGTGGGATGATGGGAAGGAGGAGAAGCAGGAGGTGATGATCTGGGGTTACTAAGTGTAGACAAGCTTTGAAGATTTTGTGGGCTTTGAAGGGGAGAAGGAAGATTGGGTGGTGCTGGAGGAGGATGGCCTTGAGGGTTATTTGTTTCTGCTCCTTAACCCATTCTCCTCCCATTTCTCCTGAGGAGTTAGCAGTGTGGATGGCCTGCAGTCAAGGATCCCTCCCTCCTTCCCTCTCTCTCTCTCTTTCCATGTCGCAGAGACACAGGCACCTGTAAAACTTTGCATGTTTCACCGAATGGATTCGCAGTGTGTATTCTACTCTGTAGCTTGTGCTTTCCATTACTTTATCATGGACAGTAACTCTGGGTTACTGTTCTACATCAGTAACAGGTCTATGTGTAATGTTCAGATGTACCATAATTTATTCAACTTTTCCCTTATTGATGGGTATTGAGACTGTTGACTATTTTTAAAACCTGGAACAATGTTGGAATAAACAGCCTATAGGATCCTAACTGGAATTTCATTGAATTTATTTATTTATAAGGAAACATTGACATTTTTATGATGTTACGTTTTCCAAATCAGAGACAGATTACAGATCTTGTATTATGTCTTCGCTAGATGTTGTGAATGGGATTCTGACTGCATATGCTGAATTTGTGTAGATAGATGGAGGGAGGGAAGGAGGGGGGAAGAGAGAGAAGGAATTTTTTGAGATTCCTTTTATTTTTTTTAAGATTTTACTTATTTATTTTTAGATAGAGGGGGAAGAAAGGGGGAAAGAGAGGGTGAGAAATATCAGTGTGTGGTTGCCTCTCACACCCCCCTCACCGGGGACCTGGCCTGCAACCCAGGCATGTGCCCTGACAGGGAATCAAACCAGTGACCTTTTGGTTTGCAGGCCACCACTCAATCCACTGAGCCATACCAGCCAGGGCTCTTTCTTTCTTTCTTTCTTCCCCCTTTCCTTTCCTTTCCTTCCCTTCCCTTCCCTTCCCTTCCCTTTCCCTTTCCCTTTCCCTTTCCCTTTCCCCTTCCCCTTCCCCTTCCCCTTCCCCTTCCCCTTCCCTTTCCCTTTCCTTTCCCCCTCCCTCC
>PVIA01017487.1:0-15526 GCA_004024845.1 Tonatia bakeri
AGGGGAAGGGAAGGGGAAGGGAAGGAGAGGGAAAGAGGGGAGGGGAGGGGAGGGAAAAGACAAGGCATACTGATCAGAAAGGAAAAAATAAAACAGTCCATATTTGTAGACAACATGATGTCTATGTAGAATATCCTAATAAATCTATGAAAAACACTAGGATTAATTGAAGAAGGAAAATGTCTCAAAGCAAAAATATAACAAATACAGTAAAGGAACAATGGCTCCATAATGAAAAATATGGGATACTAATTTTAGACAAGGGTAGTTAGAGAAAGCCTTCCCATAAGATGATTTGACATGCTGACACATAGGGAATAAGGAGTCAATGAAGGCTTAAATGAAAATAATCAGAGTAAAAGAAAACACAAGGCCTCTGATGTGGGGGGATGAGTCTGGAGCATTCAAAGGAATAGAGTAAGGCTAGTGAAGCTGGAGCAAAGTGAGAAAGACAGAAAAATGGCCTGAAGGGAGTATGGAGAGAGACAGAGCCAAATCCCACAGAACCTTGAATAGGCCTAATAAGGCATTTTATACTTGGGAAACTATTGAGGGGTTAAAATGATATGATGCAAATTGTTGAAAGACCACTCTGTAGAGAATGTCTTGAAGAGGATCAAGGATGAAGATAAGAAACCTGAGTGGGAGGTCACTGTAGTAAATAATCCAAGAAAGAGAAAATGGTGGTGACTTTGGCTAAGGTGGTGGCAAGAAAACAGAAAGGTATGAATGAATTTTGGAAGGAGCATCAGCACTTATGGATGGATTTTAAAAAGAGAACAAGGGAAACGGAGGGATCAAAGACAACTCTCAGGTCTCTGGCTTGAGCAGCTGGAAGAACAATGATACTGTCATCTGTGCTCAGATGATGAAGACCATGAGAGAATTGGGTAAGCAGAGGAGAGGGGGTGGGAGTCAATCTTTCAGTATTGGGCATATTAAAATTGACATTTGTAAGGGACAACCAAGTAAAAACACCAATAGGGTCTCTTGAGTGAACCCAAAGGAGAGGTCTGGGATTTAAGTTGAAAGGGGAACATCATTGATCAATGGTTCTTAACCCTGGCTGTTTAATAAATTACATAAATGGCTTTTGAAACGTGCTGCTGCCCAGCCCCTACCACCAAATCAACAAAATAAGAATCTCTGCAAATGGGAACCAGCCACTGAAACTTATAGGGACCACTTATGTTTGGAGTTTGGAGAAAGGGGTGAAGTGAGGAGAACCTAGCAGAAAGAAGACTGAGAATTAACCAATGATGCAGGAAGGAAACTGTTAGGTTGGGTGGGGTAAGACAAAAGTTTCAATTATAGTGTTTGGACTAAAGATGGCACCTGGACTACAAACCAAGATGGCGGCTAAACTCTGACCCAGAAGAAGTGCTGACATCAGACAAGGAACCACCAATGATATGTGGCTTCTTTGTTCACCAAGAGCAAATTTTTGGCTCCGGCGGGAAGTCAAGCCATATAAAACCCCCTCTCTCTGTCTTCCCCGCTACAAAACTTTCTCAGCTCTGCCCCCAACCCTCAGTAAGGGTGGAGAAAGTTTTGCCCAGGAGCACAAACCCCAAAATAAAGCTCTTCTGCCTATTTTTTGTGGCTAATTGGCACTCATTCCTCAGTGGGGTCTAAGAAAACCTTACAGAAACCAGGTGCGGCTCATGGAGCTAAAAGAGGACTGTTTCAAAAGGAGATAAAACACTAGTATACAGGGATATTATAAGAAGTCAATGAATAACTACATGCAAAATCACTTTATATATAAAGTGTTCATTGATGAACAAATATTAGATATGGTATTATTATCATCTAAAGGAAAAATTCATTCTGTTCCTGGTACAACATTCCTACCTGTGCCCACAGATGTTCCAGAAAAACTTGATGCTTCAAGGAATGCTGAGGAAGGAGGTCCACTCCCAGCACTCTTACACTTGTGAGAAGTAAGCAAAAGTCATTACATTAATGAGGATAAAACAAATTCATGTCCATTATGCTTAGCTGAATGCACAGCACATCATCACCATGACCCTAATAATAATAATAACAGCTAAGACATACATAGTGCTTTCTAAGTGCTTTATATACATTCACTGAGTTAGCATTCAAAAAGATTAGCTACTGTTGTTTTTTGTTATTATTAATTCCAAACAATTTGGCTTCCCTAGCAGGCATTAGAAGAAGGTGTAGAGAATGGTTCTTTATTCCAGAGCCATTGTTCTGATATGGAGATTAACAATGGCCAAATGTCACTTCCCTCAAGTGGCAGAAAAGATGGGAGTTGCCCCTAAAGCCTTCTCTGAGCCTTCAAAGTCTTGTGTCAACTCTGGGTGTTATCGTGCAGAATGGGGTCTGGCCATTTATCACCACATACAGACATACCACAAAGATTGTAAGGAAATAGGTTGTTATTAACAGGAAACCCAATTGGAGGAAGCTGAAAACGTTTTTGCTCCAAGCCAACCTCATCCACAACACACAGTAAACCAGCCACCCCCAGGGAGATTACAGTCCAAGACCAAATCCAGGGTTCTTCATTACAGTTTATCTGTCCTTTGGGAGCTTAAGGCAGCTACACACTCCATCCTCAAACTCCCAGCTCTCTTTCCAGTGTGCATTGATAAGGTCAGCACCTCTATTGTTTCCCATAGCTCTCTCTCCAACCAGTCTCTGGGGTGCACTGCCAGATCACTCCAGACAGTCTTGCAGGGTTCTGAAACCTGAGGCTACCATTGCCCCCTGGGCTGGTGCTTGTTCTCCATGCACTGCTCTCAGCCTTCATTCACTGCTCTCAGGGCGAGAGAGTGGAAGCAGTCCAGGAACCATGTGCTGCACTGGGTCTTGGCATCTCAGCCGGCAATATTTAAGTCCCAAAGTGGGATTCTGCCTCCAGGAGCTGTCTTCTGACCATGTGAGGCCTAAGTTCCAAATAGGGACAGCCTCTATCAAGTGGGCTGGCCTCTGTCAGTCTCCACAAGTGTCCCCCAACTGGGGATGGAAAACAAGCCAGAGAGCTAAGTGCTCCCCACCTGGGCAGGGCAGAACCCAGACAATGACGAAGACAGGCCCAAACCAAGAGAGCAGCTTCTCTGCACCATTGCTATAAAAAGGGCACTCTTAAAATCACACAGGTGCAGAAAGCCAGTGGGAGTGACCAGCTTTTATAACCAGTGGCCATGTTTATCTTGGTTACTTTTTCCAGGCATTGGGCAGAAGTCTCCAGTCATCCTGGAAGGGTCATCAAGCCCCCACAGCTCACACAGCACTGCTATGTATCCTGTGTCAAGAGCTAGTAGCCCCAAGGCTGTGGGCTATTAAGCCCCAGCTCTGGTTTCAATCCAGAGAACTCTCTGCCCCTCTTCCTGCTAACTGCATTGTGTTTACACCAGCTTCTTGCCTTGGGCAATTTCCCTTTTTTAGGCAACCCCTCCCTTTATGGAAGGCAGGCTGCTTTAATCTGCCACCTCTGCACCCTTTCGTGGAAAGGTGCTGGCTCTGGTGGATCCAGAATCCCCTGGACTGGAGCCCCTGGCCTTCCGGCAATCTGGGTAGACCTACCCTGTTAAACTAGGACCACCTGGCACACAGCAGGACTGTCCTATGCAAGGGCTGTATCCCACAATATTTGAATTCCTCCATGGAGACTGTGCTGAAAGCAGGTTCAGAGCTACCTTTGAAGGCATCTGGGCATGGAGACAACTTCACTGAGTTCTTCAGCTCAGCTAACTCTTGATCACTTATAGATATTAGTGCATTTAAGCCTCAGTTTGCCTTTGTGTAGTAGAGATGATTACCTCCATTCTACAAGTAAGGAAACTGATGCTTAGGGAGGTTTTAAAAGATTTCCCAAATTCATACAGCCAGTTAGCAGCAGAGCCTGGACTCAAACTGAAACCCTAAATTCAAATTGGACTTTTTCTGCTATCATGCCAATTCCCCCACTTTCTGTTTAACCAGATTTTGAGGAGGTAGGGCCACAGCCAAATTAAAAGAACTCATAACAAGGCCTAGAGAGACTTCACCTTCAATACACTAAAGAAGAAATGGATAAAGGATCCGAATAGGTAATTCACAGAAGAGGCACACAAATGCCAAAAGTAAAAAGATGCAAATAAAATACAAATTAAAATGATATAATTTTATACCCATCAAATTAGTTTTAAAAATATAAAAGTCAGAAAATAAGCACTGGAAAGGATATGGGGGGACATATCCTCAGACATTGGTGATGGGAGGTGTAAACTGGGGCAATGAATCTGGAAACCAAGGCAATGGCATTTAGAAATCTTAAAAATGCTCCTCCTGCCCCATTACCCAGCCACTTCATGTGTCTCAGTGTAGTCATCAGAGAACCTTCTGTCACTGTGTACAAGGAAGATATACAAGGATATTTCCTGTTGGTAACAGGAAAAAGGGGAACTACTTAACTGTCTATTACCAGGGAACAGATAAATAATATACAGTGTATTCATGCTATAGAATACTATGTGGCAGTTCAAATAAATAAACGGATCAATATATGTGATAATGAACAGATCTCAAATACACAGAGCTGACTGAAAAGGGTAAATTTGCAGAACAATACATAAAGTACAATATCATTGACCAAGAGCTTTGATTTTTAAGAGAAATATAGGTTCTGGGACTAGTTCAGAGTGAAGATGGGATATATTTAAGACCAGAGTAATCTTTGATTCAAACTCCTCAACATATGTTTCCAAACACTCTCCATTTCTCTCTGACACTACCCTCACCGCTGTCTTCCTCCTTTTCCTTTTAGTCTTTTCTTTCCTTTTCCTTCTGTCTCTCCCTCACCCTCTCTTCTACATTCCATGAGTGGATTTCAGAGACATCTTCTAACAATATAAGTAAAAATTTGTATTTATAAGTACTTTTCCTGGGGAATGGATCCATAGTTTTCATCAGATTATCAGAGAGGTCGCTGTCCCCTAAAAAGATTAAAATTCAAGGTGAAAATTTTTCCAGAAGATATAGTATATAGCTCTGATACAGTTTCTTTGGTCTATCATGCCCTGGAAGTAGGAAGTAGGAGTTATTTCTCATCATAAGAGAGAAAGACAGGGAGAGAGAAAGGAAGTGATTTGTTCTGACCCTGCTTCCACTAGCCCCATGCCCTGGGAGAAAAGACCTGCGCCTGTAAACAAACCTGTCCATCCTTCCTAGCCTGCCAGGCCTCCATCCATCAGCTCTGGGCAGCAGCAGTCAGCTTCCTTTCCTGCCATTCATGACCCTTTCCATCAGATGTCAGGCTCTGGCTCTGGCCAGCTTGTTGATAATTATGAAAATTTTTCTAACCCAGCCAAACAGCCTTGCACCACCAGAACTCTACAGAGCTGCGGAAACTACAAGAGACCAGGAACGGATGACCATTTTGTAGAGCATGTTCCCACAGAGTCCCCATACCCACAGGTCTAGGCACAGCTAGCTACAAGGCCTCCCCAAACTGAAGACCCTGAGTTAAGTGGGCTTTTCTGTCACCTAGGGTTGTGGGTCCCCATAGGTCTTGGCTCTAAATTCACAGATCATCTGGAGAGACCAGTGAGAGGAGAACAACAAACACATACACCTAAGGGCAGCTGAGTGTCACCAGGTGGCTGTACCCATCTTGACTAGGCTTGCTCCTGTGTCTGCGTGTGGACTATCAGCTGATATGGAATGGCCTCTGGCAGGTGACTGATCAGCTCTGCTCCAAGCACCTCTCACTTTGCAGCATGCTATCCTGGGCATGTCCTCCTGGCGATGACAGAGGCACTAGAGACAGCAAAGGCAGAGACTTTCAAAGTCTCTGCTTTCATCACCTCAGCTAACACCCTATTGGCCAAACCAAGTCATAGGGCGACCACACCCAGAGTGAAAGACAGGGCTGGTCACCCTGCCCACAGTGAGCAGGCACTGCCAGTCAGGTGAGAGCCTGCATTGCCTCTTACCAGGGATGTCTTAAATTCTCTGAGCAAATAAGACACTACTTTTCATCTCTCTGATTAGTGAATTTTGTTTTGTTTTGTTTTTAAATGGTACACAGTTCATAATAGGGTGGAGAAATAGACACCTTAATGTGCTATCAGTAAGATTTTACCTTTTTAAAGGTGATTGAATCATATTTATTGTAATAGATTACAAAATGGCCCAAATCTTCTCCTCCCCTTTTTCTTTTCTGTTTTTTCCATATAATAGTTTTTTTTTTCTTTTTTTACCATTTTCAGTGTGACTTTGCAGTTTCTCCAGCAGGAAGATGAGATGTGACTTGCTTAAACCAAAGGGAAAATAGCAGTATGACACACACAGGGTTCTCAATAGCACATGTACATTGGGAATTGCCCCTCTCGTGCTTGCAAGCCTGAGACCACTGTGTAGATAAGCCCAAGCAGGCCTGCTACAGATGAGAGGCCATGCAGAGAAACATTAAGGAGCTTCAGTGGACCTGAGTGAAGAGAGTGGACAGACACATTAGTGAGTTCAGCCGCAATCTGCCACACCTGGCCTACACAGGAAAAGCCAACCAGCTGAGCCCAGCAAATCCCAGAACCCCATAATGAACTCGTAAAAGATACCAATTCATTTTATCATATTCTCATAAGGGTCAGTGTCTTTCAGAAACAGCTATAACCAAGCTCCATTTAACAAATATCTATTAAGGCCCTACTGTTACATGATAGGATTCTTCTAGGCACTGATGATAAAACAAGGGGGGGAAAGAGAGAGTAAAAATGTTCCTGCCATCATGAAGCTTACATTATAGGGGCAAGAAACAAAAACATTTTAAATTACCAAGTAAAATACATTGTCTGAGCAAGAATAATAAGTGCTCTGGAGAAAAATAATGTATGACACTATGTTCCAGGCACCATTTCAATGAGACAGGGAGTGTAGAGAGGAGATGTAATACTAAATGAGAAAGGCAGGGAAAACCTCTGTGAGAAAGTGGTATTTCAATAGAGATCTGAAGGTAAAGAAGGAGTCTCATTGATATCTAGGGGGAGGGACTTTTTGGGAGGGGGAGCAGCAAGGGCAAAAGTGGGCTTCCAAAAGTGGAGTAGAGCTAGGGGAGAATGTAGGTAGGGTTCAAGGGTCCAGTGATGAAGGGGGGCCAGGCTATATAGGGCTTTGTGGGCCATTATAAGGAGTCTTTAAATATAGAGCTATATAAACAGCTCTAAAATTTTTTAACGAAGTGTGTGTTTCTTTCAACACAATAACTTTAAAGAATATATAGAGCAAAAACTAATATCGTGCTACTTTGGTACTTGTTAATTCATTCCAGAACTCATGACAAGTGCTGAAACCCACGAGTACTGACTACCAAACAATGAAGCATTTTCTCTTGTAGGTCGTTGTCATGATTCATACAACTTCTACCAAGTGTGAAGAGTCCTGAGCAAGCACCAAGTGCCGAAATGTTTTTTCTCATCAAAATGTGACGAGCACAGGGTTTGATGAGTTCTGAAGCCAGCAAGTACTGAGGTATGACTGTAGCTATCCTGAGCAGCACACCAGATTCCAATATTAGTGGAATCTACCTGCAATTTATCTTAAACCCTGGCGGCCAGAGCTTGCTGGAGCCACCAGAGTATTGTCATTGCTGAGCACAGGCTGCCCTCTGCTGTTAACTTTTGGGTAGCACCCACAAACACCACCTGAAGAAGCAAGTTCCCACTTATCGGGTCAGCAGCCACCACCGCTCACTGACCTGGAAATGGTGGGAGACAAATTGCTCAACCTTGAATTTCCTAATTCTTCGAGGGATTCTGCTGAAATTCCATGAACCATGAAATACTACCTCACTTGGAAACATTGTACACTGTGACAAGCCACCTAAGGGATAAACATGACCTCTCTTTAAAAAATCATTTGACACTGGCTCTGAAGACAATGGTAACTGAAAGACTTTTCTGTTTGCTAATAGCAAACTGTTTATCCTTCTATACTGGTCCCTGGCAAACAGAGGGGCAGTATTGATAAATGGTGGTGGTTTGTAGGTTTGGATATAAACACTAGGAGAGGTCTAGTTTATCTGAATCAGGAAAAGAGAAGGCAATTGTCAGGGAAGTAAGGAAAGGGCAAATGCTTAGCCTGCCACACTGGCAACTTTGGCCAGAGAAAAGCCAGTTAGGAGGCACCTTCCTGAAGGCTTTTTTTGAAGTTGTGTGCCATGGGGAGTGTTATGTAGTTCTGTGTCACAAAATCTCCAATAAGTTCTGTATTGCTTATTAATGCTTAGGGAAGTTTGTTTCCTTATTTGGGGCATGTAAATAATATCAGTTCCTGCTTTAACTGTATCACAAAGTGAAAACTGATGTGATTCACAGGGAGAAGCCAACATACAGATGGCCTGTGGATTCAGGAAATTCAGACTACAGAGAATGAAAAGTTTTTATTAAAGAAGTCATTAAAATAGAATCTGATAAATATGGTGAAGGCTATTCTACAAATACACACAAAGTACTGTATATACACAGTGGAGACACTGATTAACTACCTGAGAAACTGAGGAACATTTCACAAGGTGAAATGATAGCTAGACAAATGGAAAGTAAAGAGAAAACCATTCTGTGGGAGCTAACAGAAACCACCCCCAGATAGCCATGCCTCTCTTGAATGCTGTGGACAACAGAGTAAAAGAGGGCAGAGGATTAGGAAAACTTATTGTCTGAAATAAATAAACAGGCAATCAATTAAAACACTAAAAAAAACACAGATGAAAAAAGAAAGCATGAACCTCATTGTGATTATGAGATTAGATTTAACAAAAAGAAAGAAGTATTAAACTAAGCAAAGAGAAGAGGTTTGTGTTTTTGATAACAAAGGTACAACCTTTGTGCAGCAGATGTAGCCATCATAAATGTTTGTATACCAAATATGCCCTCAGAATGCTTACCACAGAAAGGGCAGAAGCTACAAGAATTAAACAGTGGCACAACAGCAATAAATGTTCATTTGACTTTCTTAGCCCATGACAGATCAAGCAGATAAAATATTAGTAAGGATATAGAGTTTATAAATAAGACAACTAATGAAATTGAGTTTATAAATACAGCCATAAATATAATATGGCCATGCAGTCAAAAACTATTTATTGACACTTACTCTGTACCCTATATTATTCTAGGTGCTCAAGGTACAAAGGTGAAGAAAACAGACACAATATCACTGGACTCAGGTGATGTTTGCCAGGTGTCTCCATTGCACAGTTACTATTTTTCCTTTTGTACACAGTAAATTTCTCCTTAGGAGATATTCTGAGATTACGTAAATGTCCTATTTCTCACATACATTTATTTACTTGTTTTAGCATTTATTGATTATTCTTAAATGAAACCATTATTGCTGTGGTCACTCCCAGGTGATTTTCCACTTCCCTTGTTGCTTCTAGATTTACTAGCTAGAATTCTACTATAGGGAAAAGGTTTCCCTCCTCCCCATTCATTTATTTATCCATATATTTACTTAAATCTATATGGACTTGTGGATTCTTATTTTAGTCTATAGGTCATCATTCATTAGTATCATTATTTAACCCATAAAATTAACCCACAAAAATAATAGGTAGTTAAGGAATCAAAACAAAAATGTTAAAATAGTATAATTAATAGTTTCAGAAATGTTCAATAAGAAACCCTATACATTTAAAAATTATGTTTGTAGGCAGTAACTCCTCTGAGATTTCTCTTAGTAATATTTTGTCTAATAAATTTCCTCAAACAAAGAAAACAAGGAATAAAAAACAACTGGGACTACATCAAGCTACAAAGTTTTGCACAGCAAAGGAAACCATCAATAAAATGAAAAGACAACCCACTGAATGAGAGAATATATTCACAAATGATATAGCTAATAAGGGGTTAATATCCAAAATTTATAAAGGACTCTACAACTGAATACCAAAAACCAAACAATTCCTTTTGAAAATGAGCAGAAGACCTGAATAGTTTTTTGGGTTTCTTTTTTCATAGATTAATCTAGGGCTAGAAGTCTACTTTCCATGTAATTTTCCCTCAGTATTTCATAGACATTGCTTTTCTGTCTTCTGACAGTCAGTATTAAGAAATCTGATGACATTTTTTCAAAGAGGACATACAGATGGCCTGTAGACATATGAAAAGATGTTTGACTTCTAGTCAAGATAGCAGCATTTGTAAACATGGCTTGCCTCCTTGCACAACCCCATCAAAAGTACAACTAAAATATAAAACAACCATCACTCAGAACCATCAAATATCAAGTTGTTGGGAGTCTGACAACTATGGAATTAAAGAAACCACATCTATCTAGACTGGAGTGGAGACATGGAACAGGCTGGTCCCACATCTGCGTGTAATGGATAAAAATTCAGGAGGGATATCTCTGGAATAAGGAGTCCTTTTCCAACACAAGGCCCCCAATCCCAGGGTTGTAGTATCAGGAAAATAGGTCCCATAACTTCTGGCTGCAAAAATCAGCAGGAATTGATTTGGTGGAAGAAACTTCTGGAGTCCCAAGCAGTTCCCCTTGAAGAACCCAGCACAGACTTACTCAGACTCATTCCCTCTGAGCTCCAGCACCAGGATAGCAGCTTGAAAGATACCTGTGGCATACAGGGAAGTGAACTATCTGGCATCGAGGCAACAGTGGGGGTACAATTTTCTCTCAGACAGAAAGGCGGGCAGAGGCCATTGTCCCTTTTTGAGCCCTCCCTTCAAAGAGTCACAGGGTGGGCAGGTGGGTGCCATATCTGAGACTCTATCGACCTGGCTAACATGTTTGCCCCACCCTGAAGTTCCCTGAGACTCCATCGCACCCAACTTACAGATCCACCCAAACTGTTAACTGTGACTTTTCTATGTGAATGGCTGGTCTTGGCTCATACTGCACAACTTTCTAAATCCTATCAAAGAAGCAATAGCCAGCATCAGTAAGCCACCAGATGCCACACTTATTGCTAAGGGCCCCAGGCCTGTCACTAGCAGCAGCCAGCCTAGATTCACAGCTTGGCTTCACCTGTGGATCTCTAAGCCCAGCACAAGTACCAGCCATCTCAGATTGATTTACAGCTCATGCAGGGCAGCCCTGGGTAAAATGCAAGTGGGAACTGACCTTGACCTGCACCACCTGGGAAAGCCCAGAGCCTGTGCAGCAAGTAGACAGCTACAGACCACATTGGAGTGCTGTCACCTTGCCCATGCACAGCTGATCTCCCACAGAGAGTGGAGGTTTGTGATCAGTGGTCACAGCAAGTCCCTGAAGCTGACTGGCCTGGATAAATCCCCCCATTGACATTCCAACAGTAATCGTCTCAACTACAAGAGGAGGCTCTACTTAGCCCACACAAAGGACATATCTCGAGCACTCAGCCTGGGTGATAAAACAGACTATGCTACTGAACCCCATGGAACAGCTAGTACATTAGTCCATACCACCAAGACAGGGAGACATAGCATCTCTACCTAATACATAGAAAGAAACACAGGGAAGCTGCCAGAATGAGGAGACAAAAAAACATGGCCCAAATGAAAAAACAAATCAATACTAAAAAAAAAAAAAAAAAAAAAAAAAAAAAAAAAAAAAAAAAAAAAAAAAAAAAAAAAAAAAGAATTAGACAAAATGGAAATAAGCAATCTATCAGATGCAGCATTCAAAACACTGGTTATAAGGACACTCAAGGAACTTAGTGAGGACCTCAACAGCATAAAAAAGATCCAGTCAGAAATGAAGGAAACGCTAATTGAAATAAGGAACAATTTGCAGGGAAACAACAGTAGAGTGGATGAAGCCAAGAATCAAATCAGTGATTTGGAACACACAGAAGCAAAACACACACACACACACACACACACACACAATTGGGACAGCAAAAAAAAAAAAAGAATCCAAAAACCCAGAATAGTATAAGCAGCCTTTGGGACAAATTCAAGCATTCCAATATTCACATGATAGGAGTGCCAGAAGGAGAGAAAGAACAAGAGATGGAAATCCATTTGAAAAAAATAATGAAAGGAAACTTCCCTAATTTGGTGAAGGAAATAGACATGTAAGTTCATGACACACAGAGTCCCAAACATGATGGATGCAAAGAGGCCCACTCCAAAACACATCATAATTAAAATGCCAAAGGTTAAAGGTAAAAAAGAGAATCTTAAAAGCAGCAAGAGAAAAGCAGTTAGTTACCTACAGGGGAGTTCCCATAAGATTGTCAGCTGATGTCTCAAAAGAAACTTTGCAGGATAGAAGGGATTAGCAAGAAATATGCAAAGTCATGAAAAGCAGGGACCTACAGCCAAGATTGCTTTACCCAGCAAAGCTATCATTTAGAATCAAAGGGCAGATAAAGAGCTTCCCAGACAAGAAAAAACTAAGGGAGTTCATCATCACTAAACCATTAGTATATGAAATGTTAAATGGACTTATTTTTTTAAAAAAAGATCAAAACTATGGACAATAAAATGGCAATAAATATATATTTATCAACAATTGAATCTAAAAAACAAACTAAGCAAACAAGAACAACAGAGACAGCATCGTGGATATGGAGAGTGTTTTGATGGTGGCTAGATGGCAGAAGGATGTGGGCAAATGGGTGAAGAGGTGAGAGGCTTAAGAAGTAAAAATTGGTAGTTACAGAATAAGCAAGGGGATGTAAAGTACAGTATAGGAAGTGGAGTACCCAAAGAACTTACATGTGTGACCCACAGACATGAACTATGGTGTGTGTTGCCTGAAGGAGTGGTGGTTGCTAGGTAGAGGGGGCAAAGGGGGAAAAATTGGGAGAACTGTAATAACATAACCAAACAAATATAATTTTAAAAAAGGAAAATTCTCAACATCATTCATTGCCAGAGAAATGCAAATTGAAACCACAATGACATTCACCTTACCCCTCTCAGAATGGCCATCATCAATAAATCAACAAACAACAAGTGCTGGCAAGGATATGGAGAAAAGGGAATCCTTGTGTACCTTTGGTGGAAATGTAGATGGTGCAGCCACTGTGAAAAAGAGTATGGAGTGTCCTCAAAAGTTAAAAATGGAACTACCTTTTAACCTAGCAATTCCACTTCTGGGTATATATTCGAAGAAGCCTAGTACACAATTTGAAAGAATATATGAACTCCTGTGTTCATAGCAACATTATTTATAAGAGGCAAGATGTGGAAGCAACCCAAGTGTCCATCAGTAGGTGAGTGGATAAAAAAGTGGTGATGCATTTTCACAATGGAATATTATTCAGCCGTTAAAAATGAAATATTATCATTTGCAACAGCATAGATGGACCTAAAGGGTATTATGCTAAATGAAATAAGTCAGACAGAGAAAGAGCAGTACCCCATGATTTCACTTGTATGTGAAATCTAAAGAACAAAATAAATGAACAAACAAAATAGAAACAGACTCATAGATGCAGAGAATAGACTGCAGGTTACCAGAGAGAAGGGAGGTTGGTGGGACTAGGTAAAAAAGGTGAAGGAATTAAGGAGTACAAATTGGTAGTTACAACATGGTCATGAGAATGTAAATTGCAGCATAGGGAACATAGTCAATACTATTGTAATAACTATGTACGGTGTCAGAACAGTACTGAAAATGTTGGGGGGTCACTTCACTTTACAAAGTATAAGATTGTGTAACCACTATGTTGTATACCTAAAACTAGTACAAAATAATATTGAATGTATATGGTAATAGAAAAAAAAAATTTAAAAATCATGTGAAGAAAATAATTTATTTACTCATAAAATTTTAAAAACCACATACACTATAATTAAGATAATATATGGGCAACAGGACTTCATGTATTTGAAGTCTGAATTTATGATCTGAAAGATCAGTCTGAGAGTCTCCAGAATGAGTCATAAAAGGACAAAAAGATTGAAAGCCTGAAGTAAACAAAGTTCAGAGACCATTTGCCTATCAGTAGTTCTGAGAGAAGGAAACACAGAGAAAGGAGGAAATAAAATAATCAAAGAAATAATGGGGCAATACTTTCTCCTATGTGAAAAAAAATATATAATTTATGACTAGCCAAATTATGCACAAAATTTAATAAAATATTTTTTCAGACATTCAAGGACTCATAAAATTGACCTCTCATACTCTCATTCTAATAATAATTATTATTTTCTAATAATATCATTTATTGTTATGATTTTATAATAATTATTATATAATTATAATATTTATTATTATTTTATAATAATTGTTATTATATAATGATGATGATGATAATTATCGTGTAAAATGAGGAAAGCTTGAGATCTAAGCTATAATAGAGCTAACCTAGGAACCCAAGAAAGGGAGACCCATAGACATTTATGCAGCAGGTCCAGAAAGCAACTAGTGTACATCCACACTGGAAGTCAGAAGGCTCTTGGTCAGCTGTGTTTAAGTATAAAGAAAACTCCACTCAGCAAAAAGTGGAGGGAGATATCTCAGTCAATCTGAGGGAAGCACGAAGACATGCTTCCTGGGTTATAAAAGTAAAAATAAAGGAAAGGCAATTAAAAATTTCAATACAAAGAAAAAGCTGTATAATATAGTTAGAATCCAAATACGAAGCCAGTTGGAGTGGGAAGTGACTTTGAACAATTGACAAATTCTAAGGAAAGGAAGTCCATTTCACTTTGATACCCTGAAACACCTCAAGCACACTGGTTTAGCAACATATGACTGTGTCTTCTTTTCTACAAGTCCAATCCCACCCCTGGGCCCTACAATGAAAGATATTTATATTACTATAATACTGTAAGTGGTATTTATTCATTTTCAATGTCTGTACTAAGCCTATTAGCAAAATATAAATGTTATAAACCTTACAATGCACAGATGATGAGAGGCAGAGGAAAGTGAAAATGTAGGAGTACTGATTTCCACATCTCATATTGTCTAAAGATAACAGAACATAAAATTAATTTTAAAGATCATATTTACTTTAAAGAAATAATTGCTAGAAGAACTACAACTAATGAAATACCCAGTTAAATTTAGGATAGGATTTTAAGTAAGGACATTCCTTAACTTTCAAATAGAGCATGAACAAATACTGTCTACATATAAGAAATTTAAAAGTGTGAATATGAAAATATTATATAAATTATGGAAGTAATGACTATTAGGTTAGCCCAAAAGTCCATGTTTTTTTCTGTAAAATAAAAGATACATTTTTCATTTTCACCAATAACTTTATTGATTTGGATACTTTGAGTAGGTTGGCTATCACCCGGATGGTATGGTGTTGATCATTCTCAATGAGTGTCTCAATTTGATTGCTGTTAACTTCAACTGGTCTACCTGACTATAGAGTATCATTTAGCAAGAAATCTCCAGCACAAAACTTTGCCAACCACTTTTGACACGTTCGATCAGTCATAGCACCTTCTCCATACATTGCACAAATCTTTTTTGTGTTTCAGTAGCATTTTTACCTTTTTTGAAATAATAAAGCATAATATGCTGAAAATGCTGCATATTTTCTTCCATTTCAATATTAAAATGGCTACACAAAAGTTCACCCATTTTGATAAGTGTTTTTTAAATG
>PVIA01017488.1:0-15515 GCA_004024845.1 Tonatia bakeri
GACAAGGGAGATCATTGGTCAACCCAATAAACAGTATTAAATATATGAAAGTGGAGCTTCCCTCAGATATTTGTCCTGCTTTTGTTCACATAAAACATTTGCTCTTTTTTCAATACAATTATATTTAATTTACTCCATACTCTACTTTAGGAATGTTCATATTAGAAACACAGGCAAATTGCCCTGGCTGGTGTGGTTCAGTGGATTGAATGCTGCCCTGTGAACTTAAATGTCACTGGTTCAATTCCCAGTCAGGGCACATGCCTGGGTTGCAGGCCAGGTCCCCAGATGGGGGCATGTGAGAGGCAACTGACCCGATATATCTCTCATCGCTGTTTCTCTCCCTGTCTTTCTCCTTCCTTTCCCCTCTCCCTAAAGATAAATAAATAAAATAATGACATTAGAATCACAGGTAAATTATCAGCTGCCTAATCTACATAATTAATGAAAAAGAGTATTTTCAAAATATTGAAAATCCAAAACCTGAAAATCTTTACATGGGTTTTCTTTCCACTCTGTGTGCCTAGTGCATGGATGACAACCTGCCCAGTGTAGGACTCCAAGGAACAATTCATTCCAAACACTCTTCCAACAAGAGAGAGGATGAAGTACTGAGCTGGGCCTTAGACAATGCCGTATCTAGCACTGAGAACCTTCTTTTTGTCTGTTTTAGAGAAATGTAGCCTTGTCACGTACACAGTAAAGGTGAAGCATCTTCAACCAACATCAAAGCCAGAGGCCAGTTTTCTCAAGCTGTCAGTCCACCTGCATCACTCCGAGCAGCACATGCTTCAGTCAAGGGGAAACACACTTTTACTTCTCATCCCAAAAGAAATTTTTAAAAGTCCTAGGCTTCAATCACAAATGTATATAAGCATTTAATGAGACTCCTCTGATTCAAAGCTACATGTAGGGTCTTTCTCACGTACCATACTATGGTGGAACACACTACCACCTCAATAAAACTTCCCATTTAGAAAAGAAAGGACATACTCTGAGGTCTGTGGTCCACACCAAATGGGCAGCTTTTCTGGGCAGAATGTACTTTAGGGACCTATTTCTGGGGGCTGGAGTGAGGAATCATCCTTTTTTTGACTCCAGTTCTTCTGAGAATAGTTATCCTGCCCTTCTATTTACTTGTTTCTGACTTCACCTAGTCAAATCTAATAGAGTACTAGAAATTATGCCTTCCTAGTGAAATAAGCAGCTTTCCCCAGCTACTTCTGATAAATATTTGTAGTTTCAAAATTATTATAACTTTATCAGGTCACAGGGATTTATGGTAGAAGTTTGTAGAACTGTAAACAATACAACAGTGTATTTTTTTTAAGTAGGACTTTATGTGGTACAAAAGAATGCCATTTTTTATTACCTATACCCACCATTTTTGGCGCCATGTGTCTGTCATGTTAGTTTTATTCCAGGATCCTCATGCTTCTTAGGCAAATAAAAGTAAATAAAATCATTAAAAAAATAACTGTTAAAAGACAATGCCAGAACTTTGATGTGAACCATACACATGCAAATACTATTCCATTTTTTTAACTAAATCTCTTTACATTTTATTTCTTTACATATAGAGAGAGGGGAAGGGAAAGAGAGAGAAGACAAACATCAGTGTGTGAGAGAAACATTTATCAGTTACCTCTCAGCTGTTTTTCATACACTGCCAACTTGGGGACCTGGGCCCTAACCTAGGCATGTGCCATGAAAGGGAATTGAACTGGTGACCTTTCAGTTCACAGGACGGCACTTATTCCACTGAACCATACTAGCCAGGGCTGCAGTTCTTTCTATTCAAACTCTCAAAAACGTCTTCTCTTTACAATTTCCAAGTTTAAGACCCATTTTTCAACAATCTTTAATAAAACCATTATTGTCATTCACAGAAGAAAATCACCATTTCTTCTGCATTGTATCTACCACATAATCTTTTAATAAACTCAATCACACTCTTCCCATGAAAAGCCCAGTACTACTTTTCATGGTCTGTTGGAAGAGCATTTTTTTCTGTAAACTTAACATGCTCTTTCTAGAGATGGGCACCCTGAACCTAGTAAATATGGAGACTTACAGTTTTACATAATTCCCTGCCTTCCCTGATGCTAATGTATACAGTCAGGAATTTCATATTGAGCATCCTTGTTTTCCAGGAGCAATGAATACCAATGAACCATACCTAATGAAGTTAAGCCCTTTTATCATATTGATTGCTTCCCAGAGACCATCGCAAAAGTCCTTTAAATATTTCTTAACATAAACAGATATCGATCTTTTAGGTAAAATTAATAAATATTAATACTTTTAAAAAATCAGATAACTAAACACTGAAGATAATGTGCTATGTGTGCACATTCTTGTCTCTGTGATACATATTAGCTGAATTTTAACAGTTTGACTAGTAATTTTTCTGCAGTATGTAAAGTCCTCCTGTGTTAAACTCAGAAAACTAAAACCTTAATTATACCTAGTATGGATTCTTAAATATGTGGTCTTTCAGGAGAATGGGTTAGAAAATTGACTACATTCATTACATTTGTAAGCATTCTCATTATGAAAATTTTGGTACATCCAGAAGGCACACGGTTCCTTAGACATAGTTCCATCTTCCATATGTTAGTATAGTTCAGTTCTGCACAAATTTCATCACTACTCAAAAGGCATAGACCAGGGGAGTCAAACTCATTTTCACCGGGGGTCCCATCAGCTTTGTGGCTGCCTTCAAAGGGTGGAAATAATTTTAGGACTGTATAAATGTAACTATTCCTTAACTGTTAAGGAGTTGAAATTACATTTGGCCTTTTGAAGGCAACTGCAAGGCTGATGTGGGCCCTGGTGAAAATGAGTTTGACACCCCTGGCATAGACATTTGATGAAAAGCCTAACAACATTCACATTTGTTAAACTACTCTCTGATATGATATCCAGTTTTGATGTTCAGGTCAAAGCATTAACATGGACGTGATTTACACGTGGTTTCTCTCAAAGATGTACATTCTAATGTCTAGGGAATCGTGAGAGGTGGAAAAAGGCTATGCTACAGACATTTACATAATTTCTCTTCTCTATGGCTTTTCCAGTGTTGTATAACACTGAACTCAAAAGCAACCTCTTTACCAAACTCATTGCATTTGGAACGGTATTGCTCCCATGTTTCCCAACTACTGACCTTTGAGTAAACACTTTGCCACTTGTTCATTTTTGAGATATGTCTTCAGGATGTACGTTCTGCTGTCTACTAAAGAATAAATCTTAATGCAAGATGACTGCTATGTGGAGCAGTTAGTGGGTGGAGGGATAAAGCAAAAAGGAAAAAGGACTCATGCACATGGACAACAGTGTGGTGACTGCGGTGGGGGGGAGGTATAAGGGGGCTAAATGATAATAAAAAATACAATAAATTTTAAATCAAGTAGGCAAAAAATACCTTAATAAAAGTGGACAAATTACATAAAAATGTTGCCCTATTCACAGGAAGTATGAAATCTTTGGTGAACTCTGAGTTTCAGGAAATACTCAAGAGCCTCTCCATGCCTAGTATATTTTGAAGGTTTCTCTTCAATATAAATTCTCTCATGTTGAATGAGGCTTGAGCAATGGTGAAAGGTATTCTTAATTTTTTCATTTTTATTGTTTTTCTTCAGCATGAATTCTCCAATACTGTGTATGTTTTGAACTCAGGTTTAAAGCTTTCCCACATTACCTACATTTGTATGATTTGTCTCCATAAGAATTCTCTGGTGTTAGGTAAGATACTACTGATGATTAAAAGATTTTGCACCTATACTAGATTTACAAGGTTTCACTCCAGTATGAATGACATGTTTTGAGTAAGTTTTAAAGAGCAATTAAAGGCTTTCATACACACACACACACACACACACACACACACACACACGTGTGTGTGTGTGTGTATATATATATATATATATATACATTTCATATATATTTCCCACATACATAAAGCTTTCCTCCAGTATGAATTCTCTGATGGTCAGTCAGGGGTGAGGACTGGACAAAAACATTGCCACATTCTCTACATTTATAAGGCTTCTTTTCCAGTATAAATTCTGTGATTCTAAGTGTTCATTAATCATAAAAGGATATACTACATTCTCTCTATTTGTAAGATTTCTTCTGAGTGTGAGTTCTTCTCTCATGTAGAGTAAGACATGAATGCTTATTAAAGGCTTTGACACATGCTTTACATTTGTAAGTCTTCTCTCCATTATAATTTGTCTCATGTTGTGTAAAACACCAATAGAAATAAAAAGTTTTCCCACATTTTCCACATTTGTAAGGTTTCTCTCAACAATGTTTTTTTTAATATTATTTATTTATTTTTAGAGAGGGGAAGAGAAAGAGAGGGAGAGAAACATCAATGTGTAGTTGTCTCTCATGCACCCATTACTGGGGACCTGACCTGGCCCACAACCCAGGCATGTGCCCTGAGTAGGAATGGAACTGGTAACCCTCTGGTTTGCAGGCCAGTGGTCAATCCACTAAGCCACACCAGCCAGGGCTCACCAATGTTCTATTTCATGTTTAGTAAGGTACAATTACAAATAAAAAATGCTTTGCCATACTTTTTACATCTGTAAAGTTTGTCTCCACAAAGAATAATCTGATGAGAAGCTTTGAAAAGTGTTAAAGGCTTTGTCATATTCTCTACATTTGTAAAAACTATACCACACTTGTTACATCTATAAAATTTCTGTCCAGTATGAACTTTCCGATATCCAATAACATTTGAACACAAGTAAAAGGTTTTGCCACATTTTCTACACATTAATGTTTCTTTCTGGTGTGAATTTTCTGATTTTGAGTAAGGTTTGAGCACTAGCTAAAGGATTTAACATATACTCTACATATAGAAAGCTTTATACACTTTATACAGGATAATTTCTCCTATGATCGGTAACAGCTTAAGATCAACAGCTTTGCAATATTCTCTATAGTCATAACACTTCTACCCAATATGAATTTTCTGATGTCGATTAAGCTTTGAGGACTTGCTAAAGGCTTTACCACATTCTCTACATTTGTAAGGCTTTTCTCCACTATGAATCTTCTGATGTTCAGTAAGGTATGAATACCGGATAAAGGCTTTACCACAGTCTTTACATTTATAAGACTTCTCTCCAGTGTGGATTATCTGATGATAAGTAAGGTGTGAGAACTGCCTAAAGGCTTTGCCACATTCTGTACATTTATAAGGCTTCTCTCCAGTATGAATTTTCTGGTGTTTAGTAAGGTATGAAGACTGGCTAAAAGCTTTACCACATTCTGTACATTGATAAGGCTTCTCTCCAGTATGAATTTTCTGATGTTGAGTAAGGTATGAAGACCGGCTAAAGGCTTTACCACATTCTGTACATTGATAAGGCTTCTCTCCAGTATGAATTTTCTGATGTTCAGTAAGATGAATGGACTGCCTAAAGGCTTTGCCACATTCTCTACATTGATAAGGCTTCTCTCCAGTATGAATTTTCTGATGTTTAGTAAGGTCTGAGGAATGACTAAAGACTTTACCACAATCTCTACATTTATAAGGCTTCTCACTAGTATGAATTCTCTGATGATAAGTAAGCTTTGAGGACTTGCTAAAGGCTTTACCACATTCTCTACATTTATATGACTTCTCTCCAGTATGAATCATCTGATGATAAGTAAGGTGTGAAAACTGCCTATAGGCTTTGCCACATTCTCTACATTGATAAGGCTTCCCTCCAATATGAATCTTCTGGTGTTTAGTAAGGTAAGAGGACTGGCTAAAAGCTTTACCACATTCTCTACATTGATAAGGCTTCCCTCCAGTATGAATCTTCTGGTGTTTAGTAAGGTATGAGGACTGGCTAAAGTCTTCACCACATTCTCTGCATTTGTAAGGTTTCTCGCCAGTATGAATTCTTCTTTCATGTTCAATAAGACATGAATTCCATTTAAAGGATTTGCCACATGTTTTACATTCGTAGAACTTCTCTCCAATATGAATTATCTGATGTGCACTAAGAGCTGAGGGGCAATTAAATGTTTTACCACATATTTTACATTTATAACGTTTTTCTCCTGTACGGATTACCTTAAGTCTACTTCCACTGAATATCTGACTGAAGATTTTGCTACACGGTACACATTTGTAACCATCCTCCCTTGTATGAATATTTCCTTTTTCATCTTGATTTGAAAATTGCTTAAAAGACTGGACACATTTACTCTGTTTGTCTGTCTTCTCCACAATAGGAATAACCTGATGTGTATTGTGATTTGACATCTGGACAAAGACTTTTTCACCTTGATTTTGGGTCTCTGGAAGCTCAGTATTCTGATGTGTATTAACATTTGACTTGTGGTCAAAATTTTTCCAATGTTCATCACACTGATAACTTCTGTCTTCATTATATGTACCCTGGTAATCATTGAAGATAAAAAGACTTTTAGTGAAAGCTCTAAGTTCTGCAAACATGTATACTTATTCCCAAATGACTATACCTATTAAATCATGTTGGTTGTATAAAAAGTCATTGCTGCCCTAACTGGTGTTGCTCAGTGGGTTGGGTTTCATCCCACAGACAAATATCGCTGGCTCAATTCCCAGTTAATGTACATGCCTGAGTTGCAAGCCAGGTCCCCGGTTGGGGCTCATGCAAGAGACGCCTGATGGATGTTTCTCTCTCACATCCATGTTTCTATCCCTCTCTCTCACCCTCCCTGACCCTCTCTCTAAAAATGAGTAATATCTTTTTTAAAAAAATTGCTCCCAAGTTAACAAAAAATTATACGTATTGAAATAAAAACCTTATTTTTCTTTTTTTTAGATTTCATTTATTTTTAGACAGACAGGAAGGAAGGGAGAGAGGGAGAGAAACATCAATGTGTGGTTGCCTCTTGCGTGACCCTCACTGGAGAACAGCCAGCAACCCAGGCATGTGTCTCAACTGGGAATCCAACCTGCGACCCTTTGCTTCACAGGCTAGTGCTCAATCCACTGAGTTATACCAGCCAGGGCAAAAACCTTATTTTTCAATAAAGTACATTATTTTAATTTGATATGTGGATTATAAAACACTAAATTTTAAATTATTGACTGAAAGTTTAATCCCACTCTACATTTTAAACAATTCAAATCATTGCTCACACAATGGATTATGTGAGTTCCTAGATTTTCCAGATTGCCTTTAGAATACATACCCTTAGAATGTTTCCAGTCTTTGCATTTATTAACACGTTTTACTGAAACTATAACTGACTTAAAGGGGGGTGGGTTCCCCAAATGTGTTCTATTTTTTAAAATATTTTTTATTGATTATGCTATTATAGTTTTCCCAATTTCTCCCCCTCTAGTCCCCCTCTGCTCTGTCCCCCCAACCGTGCAGCAAAATGTGTACTATTTTTAACCTCATTAGGTAACAAGGATTTTTTTAAATAAATAATTGTCCCAAGTTACATTATCAAACCACACCTTCTATATCTTACCAGCATTATTTTAGAGAATAAATCTTCCATCCCTGGGTTTCTCAACAAGGCCTGGTTGTCTTCAGATGACATAGCTGAAAAATACAAAATAAAGTTTCAACATTTTGATACTATGGTGAGTGTGCATTGAACTTACCAGCAATTATTGACCAAATTACATTTTTGAGTACTCCAAAAGAAAGTTAAATATTAAAAGCAAGACAAAGAAAGGTACGTGAGGTAAAGTCACATCAAAAAAGTTGTACTTAAAGAAAAAGTCAATTAATGAAAAAAATCAGTTTTCCTCCCAGGTGCTTGAAGATCAGCTGCCATCATGAACTACACAGTAACTATCTGGACCAGGAAGTTCATGACCAATAGACTACTTCACCAAAACAGATGGTCATTAATGTCCTTCACCCTCTGGAGGCAACAGCTTGCAAGAAAGAAGTGCAAGAAGAACTGGCCAAAATGTGTCAGACCGCACCAAATGGTAATTTTGTGCTAGGATGCAGAACCCATTTTGGTGCTGGCAAAACAACAGCCTTTGCCATGATTTATGATTTTATGGATTACACATATAAAAAAATTACCTAAACACAGACTTGCAAGATATGGCCTACACGAGAAGACAATGTCATCAAGATAACAGAGCTAGGATCACAAGAAAACAATGAAGAAAGTCAGGTGGACTGCAAAGGACAATCTTGGTGCTGGCAAAAAGAAGATTCTTCACTGACTTAATCAGTGGACATCATGCAGATTTTTCATGACAGAAGTATAAACTAAGAAATTAAAAAAAATGTATTTATGATCCTAAATTGGATTGCTAGTAGTGTAAGACCTCACTAGTACCCCAGGTGATTGAAACATTCAAAGAGTTCACTATCAAAATAACAATGACAGTTTCAGCAAAAATAGCATATTTATTCTAAAACTAAGCATACACTTATTATATGATCCAGTAATTGTGCTCCTTAGTATTTAACCAAAGAGCTAAAAACTTTTATCTACACAAAAGCCTACAAAGGTCTATTTATCAAAGCTTCATTCATAACATTAAAAATTAGGAGTGATGAAGATATGTCAACAGGTGAATAAATGAATAAACTAAAATATATACAGTAAACTATTATTAAGTACTATAAAGAAATAACACATCAGGCCATGAAAAGACATGAAGAAAACCTAGATACATAAGATTAAGGGAAGTAATTTAATCTGCCTGACCAGGTGCTCAGTTGCTTAAAGCATCATTCCAATATGCCAGGGTTGCAGGTTCAATCTCCAATTAGGGCACATCCAAGATTCAACTAATAAATGTATAAATAAGCAGAACAACAAATCAATGTTTGCTAAACCCCTCTTTTGCTAAAAAACATTAATAAATGAAATAATAAAAACAAAAATGCAATTTGAAAAGGCTGTAAACTATAAGATAACAACATGACATTCTAGAAAAAACAAAGTGAGAGAAACAGTAAAAAGATAAAAGGTGCAGAAGTTTCAGAGACATAGGGAAAAATACACAGAGCACAAAGAGTATTAGGGCTGAGCAATTAGTTGGTATGACACTGTAATCATGAGTATGTGTCATTATAAATTTTCAAAACCCTCAGAATATACAACCCAGCAGTGAACCTGACAGTCAACTAAAACTTTGGGTAATAATGATGTGCCAATGTAGGTTCATACACATTACAAATATACCACTCTGGTGGGGGTACTGAAAATGGGAGGAAATTATGCATGTGAGAATTCTTACTAACTTGTACACAACTTTGCTGTGAACCTAAAACTGTTCTTTGAAATCATTAATAGACCATCTCCTTTAAAGTGTCAGTATTCAGGTCTAAGAGTCTTTCTTATGGTTCTTTATGCACATCCAAGATACAAATGTTTGCATCCTCCATTAAAATCATACACACAATATGTATCACTTCACAACAATTATGATGACCAGTATCAATGAAACAAACAATATCGAGTGTTTCCAAAAGTGTGAACAAAGTGTAAACTACACAAAGTTGAATGACAGATAAATTGGTGCGAACTGGATAACAAGGGGGTTTCTCAAAAAATTAAAAATAGAATTGTTTATTAATTCCACTTTTTACTTCTGGGTATTTATAAAAAAGAATCCAAAGGAGAATCTTCAAGAGATATGTGCACACCTGTGTCAATTGTATTGGGGGAAACAATCCTGTATTGGGGGAAACAATTCCTGTATCTGTGGATAAATAACTAGACTTAAAAATGTAGTACATGCATACAATGGGATAATCTTCTGCCAGAAAGTAGAAAAAAATCTGAGTGCACAACAACAAACATTCAGGACACTTTTTGTTTGTTTGTTTTTGTTTTTTAATTTTTTTATTGATTATGCTATTACAGTTGTCCCATTTTCCCCCTTCACTCCCCTCCACCCTGCCCACCCCCTCCCACCCACACTCCCCCCCTTTAGTCCATGTCCCTGTGTCATAAGTTCTTTAGCTTCTACATTTCCCATACTATTCTTGTCCTCTCCCTATCTACTTTCTACCTATTGTCTGCGTTACTTATTCTCTATATCTTTTCCCCCTCTCTCCTCCTCCCACTTCCCTGTTGTTAACCCTCCATGTGATCTCCATTTCTGTGGTTCTGTTCCTGTTCTAGTTGTTTGCTTAGTTTGCTTTTGTTTTAGGTATGGTTGTTACTAACTATGAGTTTGATGTCTTTTCTTACTGTTCATATTTTTAATCTTCTTTTTCTTAGGTAAGTCCCTTTAACATTTCATATAATAAGGGCTTGGTGATGATGAACTCCTTTAACTTGGCCTTATCTGAGAAGCACTTTAACTCCCCTTCCATTCTAAATGAAAGCTTTGCTGGATAGAGCTATCTGGGATGTAGGTCTTTGCCTGTTATGACTTGGAATACTTCTTTCCAGCCCCTTCTTGCCTGTAAGGTCTCTTTTGAGAAATCAGCTGACAGTCTGATGGGAACTCCTTTGTAGGTAACTGTCCCCTTATCTCTTGCTGCTTCTAGAATTCTCTCCTTCATTTTTACCTTGGCTAATGTAATTATGATGTGCCTTGGCATGTTCCTCCTTGGGTCCAACCTCTTTGGGACTCTCTGAGCTTCCTGGACTTCCCGGAAGTCTATTTCCCTTGCTAGATTGAGGACACTTTTTAAGTGAAGCACACAAGTCACAAACAGACACTATAGGATTCCACTTAGGTGAGTGATCTAATAAGGTCAATATCATAGGATTAAAAAGGTAGTTATCTGGGCCTTGGTTTTAAGGCAAATGAGGAAGTGCTTGTTTATGATATGGAGACATTTCTGCAGGATGGAAGTTTCCAGACATCAGATAAAAGAACAAGAGAATACACTTAATACAAATGTACTATACAATTACAGATGGATAGGATGGTAGATTTTACTCACGTGGTTTATTAAAATTTAAAATAAAAAATAATATGTAAGAGATAATTATAAAACTTTTCAAAATTTACATTCAATTTAGAAAACTTTTTTCAAATGTATTTTATTGATTATGCTATTAGTTGTCCCATTTTTTCCCTCTTCTTTATCTCCCTCGTCCTTAGTTCATATCCATGGGTTGTACATGTTCTTTGGCTTCTCCATTTCCTGTACTATTCTTAATCTCCCCCTATTTTGTATCTACCACTTATGCTTCTTATTCCCTGTACATTTATCTCACGTAAACAGAATATAAATTCACCCATGAATAGGTAGATATAAAATTAAAACTATTTCCATAACTACACTGGGAAAAACAACCTTTGACTATTAACCAAGCACAGAAAGAAACAAGGTAAGTCATAAACAAAGCAGGTAAAAACCAGACAAATGTGCACATAAGTTTAGTAGCAATTGACATGTGACTGATTCATATTTCAATTAAGTCCCACAATGCCTTCGGTGTACTGAGTTGAAAACTATCACACACTTTCCTAATATATAAACAAAATCCAAAATGTCAATCAACTAAATTTGAGGAATCTATCATAGAAAAAATAAACATGCTGGACTACCAGTGGGAATTGTGACTGAGTGAGACTGAGGTATGCTCGAGGTCCAGTCTTTCTCTTAAAGGGCTAGCAAAGACTTACTGGGATTCGCTTACTGTCACCTCAAGCCTTGGGACAGCAGCTTGAAAGGTAGTAGGGACTTGTAAGCCAGAACTGAATTGGCTGGCTTCAGAGAAAAAGCTGGAGGAGCAACTTTCTCCTAAATGGAATTGCTGGCAGAGCCCTCCCCATTACAAACCTAGCAGGCAGGTGCCATATCTGAGTTGCCATCTACCTGGTTTACACTGTAGCTCTGTCCTAAAGATTTCCTGAGATGTTGCCCCACTTAACTTGGGAGCCCACCCATGCCATGTCCACTGGCTGTTCCACACAAATGGCCTCTCGTCTCACACTTCAGACAATCCTTAATCTTAGAAACAACCTGTATTTGGCCTCTGCATGTCCCTTACATCTCATCCAGCGGCTACATGTCTGACACTAGCCACATCTGGCCTTGGGTTACAATATGATGTCCCTAGGCACCTTCAAAACCAGTACAAGTAGGAGCCATCTGCATATCACTCTGTAACTAGGTCAAGGCACCCTCGGCAATTCATAGGTTGTGGCTAGCCTGGCACCTCCAAGGAGGACCCAGAGCCAGTGTACCCAGTAGACAGGTTAAGACCACGTCAGATTACAACCCTATCACTTCTACAATGACACACTAATGGAGCAGACTCTTTGAGCACCGTGGCCCACTGAACATTCTCTCTTTTTTTTAAAGATTTTATTTATTTATTTTTAGAGAAGAGAAGGGAGGGACAAGAAGAAGAAGAGAAATATCAATGTGTGGTTGCTTCTCACATACCCCCAACTAGGGACCTGGCCTGCAACCCAGGCATGTGTCCTGACTAGGAATCGAACCTGCGACCCTTTGGCTTGAAGGCCAGCACTCAATCCACTGAGCCATCCCAGTCAGGGAGTTGAACATTCTTTTTAATATGAACTGCCAAATAATTCTGTAACTCACTTCTTACCAAAGGAACACATTTGAACATATTCTATCAGCACTTCTGAATCTAAAAGCAAATGTGACAAAGGTCTAATTAGAAAGTGAAAATACATAGGACTTAGTCGTAGGCAGCTGTGGACAGAACAAGAAAGAATGATAAAGTCATAGTGATAAAGAACTCAGGTAAAAATAAAGACTTTCTTACCTGGTTGACAGTGTTTTAAGGTCACCTATAGCAGTAATTTATTGAAGATCTTGAGGTGAATAGATACAGTAAACTCATATGAAGGAATTAAAAAATACAGACTAGAAATAATCTTATTTAGTTCATACAAAGCAAAAAAAGTTCTGAAATGAAACCCAAAATGATATTTTCATAGTCGGGGAGGTGCATTATGCTGTGATAAAATCACTGACTCTGAACTTCATAGGATCTTGTTTGAAGACTCCATAGAATTAGAAATTATATGCCAGAATATGTGACATCTGACTCTAGGGTTACTGGGATTTCTGCAACAAATTCTAGGATCTTAACCCCTTCCTCTATAATCACCTTTCATGAGACAAGAACAAAACTTTAAAAGACAGGCTTAACATATAATTTGTCAGCAAAGTGCACAGATTTTCCCAGGTACCCAAAGCAAATGAGGAGGAGCCAGACCATGGTGGCCTTCACAGTCCAAGGAGAGGACTTTGGCGCCAACTGCTGTTGGATGAGAGAGGTCACTGGAGTAGAAACAGAGTCGTGAGAGGATGTAGGAGCATGGGACACTATTGGAAATCAGCTGGACCTCAATGACAGCAACAGAAATAAAGCTGGGCTTTTCAAAATCCTTTTCACTGAAGCACAGCATCCCAAATCACACCTTAAAGTCTGCCTTCCTCCGTGACCTTTGTGCCTTTCACCTTTGTCATCTGCTTCCCCATTTCCACCTACCTGGGTGAGCAGAAATTAACTTTTTTCTCTGCATATCCCAGCACTCCTTCATTTGCTCCAAAAAGGTGACCAGGTATGGCTTAGAGACAACAAGACCTGTTTATAAAAGAAAGAAACATTAGTTCTGATAGAGATGTTCCCATTTCCAATCTACTTTGTGAGCAGGTAAGAAGACTGCTAGAAAATTAGAATATTCTAGAAAATGACTTTCCAAAATACTGTTTTCTGATAGCATGCTAATTATTCTGGAAAACATGTAAAATTTCAGACACTGAGTTCCTAATTCATACAGTTCAAGAAGTCTTTTCTTACAAAAGCAGATAACCTCCAATTTCTCCCTTGAGAGCAAGAATCTAAACTGTCGGTGCAAAGCATAAGCCACAAAAAGTATTAAAATAATAAAGAAAAATAAAAACCATGTGGGTGGAGCAAGAACTCTGAAAGGAAGTCATCCTTACCCAGAGAGACTAAGTTCCTATAGTTCTCCAGCATCACATCCATGTACAATTTCTGCTGAGCTGGGCCCAGGCATTCCCACTCCTCCTGAGAAAAATCTACTGACACATCCTTGAAGGTCAACAATCCCTGAAAAAAAAAAAAAAAAGACACATTTACCAAGGAGACATCAGAAGAGCTCAACATAAAAACAGAATTAGCAAAAGTGGTTCTGACCTAAGAAAGTATCCTGATTTATCTAGTAAGATCATGTTGACCCACAATATTCTCTAATGTTATTTTCAAATACTGAGAAATGAGGATGGCATAGATACACAAATACACTCTAGAGACTTCTAGAAAAGTCTAGAAGGACTTTTAGGAAAAAGTCCTTCTTTTCAGGAAAATAAACTTTAAAATGAAGGCATTGGCACATGCATATGTAAGGTTGAATGTTGTAATTGAATCACTCATAATCAATTGTGTGTATTTCTTAGCTGGAAAAGACATGGTGAGCTGGAAGTGTAAGTACTTCTTCATGTTTAATTCAGACAACAAAGTACTGCAGTTTTGTAAGAATGCAGATTCAGATTCAGGAGTTTTGGGCTGGGACCTGTATTTCCACATCTTTAACAAGCTCCCTTTTTACTAATGACACAAATGACTCTGATCCACATGCCATACTTCTGAATAGCACAAAAAGAAAAACAGAATATAATTCATACATGACATTGACCTTAAGGAGTTTTATACAATTTACAGTTCTTAAGAAATAAGAAACATTAGCAGCCACAATTTTATTTGAAAACTTAGCATAAGTAATCTTACAGCAAGGTTATTCTTCCTATGTTATGAGAACATTTTCTTTTTTAAAAAAATTGTATTTATTTACTCTTAGAGAGAGGGGAAGAGAGGGAGAAAGAGAGGGAGAGAAAAATCAATCTGTGGTTGCCTCTCGCACTCCTCCTACTGGGGACCTGGCCTGCAATCCAGGCATGTGCCCTGACCAGGAATCGAACCCTTTGGTTCACAGGCTGGTGCTCAATCCACAAAGCCACACCAGCCAGGGCTACGAGAATATTTTCTGAAACATACAGCAAAAGGTAGACCTTGAGATTGACTTCAAACTTGATCTATAATTCCCTCCCCACAAAAGATCCCCCAAATACTCAAATATGTATACAGAGACATTCATTGTGGAAGTACATTGCAATTTCTGTAACTAACAAAAACTGCTTAAGAAAATTAGAAGACAAAGTAGCTCAAATACAGTAGCATTTATGCACACAGACATACATATATATGGAAACTAAGTACGATTGAAAAGTGATAGAAAACAGAATTTTCTTGTCAATGAGGGTAAGATTATAATGCAATTCTATAAATCTCATAAGTCTATGTGTGGATGATACCCTTTGTCTTTTATAAACATAATAATGAGAAGAATATATAATGAAAAAAAGAAGTTAGTTATTGTTTATTAATCTTTTTTTTATTTAAATGAATGTTCAAGTACAGTTTTCTCCCCTTTACTCCCAATCAAGCCCTCCCAACCCCCCTCCCTACCTCCCTCCCATTACCACCCTCCCCCTAGCTCTTATCCATGTGTCCTTTAACTTTGATCCTATAAACCCCTCCCCCTCTCCCCCGAAATCCCTCTT
>PVIA01017489.1:0-15527 GCA_004024845.1 Tonatia bakeri
CCCAAGCCCCAGCCTTAGGAGGCCCAACAGGGTTGGGACATCCAGTCTGGGATCATCTCCAATGGCTACCATCCTCCCAAGAAGCTTTGGGCAGAAGTCATGAGCAGGAGGCAGGGCCTTGCCTGGGATGTCCCTGAGGCCCCACTGAGCCAGACATTGCTTAAGGAGCCTTAACAAGTGAGAAGAGGGCATTTAAGAACCAGCTATGCAGGCTGCCCAGTGCTCTACTGATGGCCTGGGCCAGCCCTGGGGATCCAGGGAATGGAAAGGTCTAGAAAAGAGGGTGTCGGCCCCTTCCTTAGGAGGACAGCATGCTCCTGCACTACAAGGTCAAGTGACAGTCAGCCATGTGGCAAAAACACACTGTCAGCTTTGGCTGCCATAACAAAATACCATAAACTGGGGGTGGTATTTTTGTTACCATACAAATTTATCTCTCACAGTTCTGGGGGTTGGAAGGCCAAGATGAGGGTGACAGCATGGTTAGATTCTGGTGAGAGCTTTCTTACATCTTGCAGAAGGCCACCTCTCACTTTGTCCTCACAGGCAGAGAGAGGAAGGAAGCTCTCTGGTGTCTCTTCTTTCTTTTTTCTTTTTTAAATATATTTTATTGATTATGCTGTTACAGTTGTCCCATTTCCCCTCCTTCTCTCCCCTCCACCCCGCACACCCTCTCCCACCCACATTCCCCCCTTAGTTCATGTCCATGTGTCATAAGTTCTTTAGCTTCTACATTTCCCATACTATTCTTGCCCTCCTCCTGTCTATTTTCTACCTACCATCTATGCTACTTATTCTCTGTACCTTTTCCCCCTCTCTCCTCCTCCCACTCCCCTGTTGCTAACCCTCCATGTGATCTCCATTTCTGTGGTTCTGTTCCTGTTCTAGTTGTTTGCTTAGTTTGCTTTTGTTTTAGGTGTGGTTGTTAATAATTGTGAGTTTGCTGTCATTTTACTGTACATGCTTTTTATCTTCTTTTCTTAGATAAGTCCCTTTAACATTTCATATAATAAGGGCTTAGTGATGATGAAGTCCTTTAACTTGACCTTATCTAAGAAGCACTTTATCTGCCTTTCATTCTAAATGAAAGCTTTGCTGGATAGAGCAATCTGGGATGTAGGTCCTTGCCTTTCATGACTTGGAATACTTCTTTCCAGCCCCTTCTTGCCTGCAAGGTCTCTTTTGAGAAAGCAGCTGACAGTCTGATGGGAACTCCTTTGTAGGTGACTGTCCTCTTATCTCTTGCTGCTTGTAGAATTCTCTCCTTCATTTTTACCTTGGCTAATGTAATTATGATGTGCCTTGGCATGTTCCTCCTTGGGTCCTACCTCTTTGGGACTCTCTGAGCTTCCTGGACTTCCTGGAAGTCTATTTCCCTTGCCAGATGGGGGAAGTTCTCCTTTATTATTTCTTCAAATAAGTTTTCCACTTGTTGCTCTTCCTCTTCCCCTTCTAGTACCCCTATAATTTGGAAGTTGGAACATTTCAAGATGTCCTGGAGGTTCCTACGCCTCTCCTCATTATTTTTTTGAATTCTTATTTCATCATTCCTTTTTGTTTGGTTGTTTCTTTCTTCCTTCTGGTCCACTCCACTGATTTGAATCCCAGTTTTCTTCCCATCACTATTGGTTCCCTGTATGTTATCCTTTATTTCACTAGTTTTGCAAACAAATTTAATCAATTCTATGAGCATCCTGATCACCAGTGCTTTGAACTGTGCATCTGATAGGTTGGCTATCTCTTTGTTGCTTAGTTGTATTTTTTCTGGAGCTTTGATCTGTTCTTCTATTCAGGCCTTTTTTTTTTGTCTTGATGCACCTGTTACATGGTGAGGGGCGGAGCCTTAGGTGTTCACCAGGGCGGTTCAACCCAGTCCCTGGGTTGTGGCCCTGTATGTGGGGCAGGGATCAGACAGGGAAGAGTGGGCTTGCTCCACTCTCTGTTGGATTTCAGTCCCTTTTGCTGCTTCCCCCAAGCAAACTGGGTCCTTCTGATGCTGATTCTTGTGTGGGCAGGTTTGTGTACATCCTGGGACCCTGTGAGTCTCTCCAATGAACTCTCCTGTGAGGCTGGTAGTCTCTCCCAGCACCTCAATCCCCACAGGTATTTTCAATCAGAGGTTTGAGGCTTTATTTCCTCATGCTGGAACCCTGGGTTGCACAATCTGTCTTGCTCCCCAGTTTTACCTGTTTTATCTGCGCACAAATGTGTGACTGCCTGGTCAGCCAGTCGCCTTGCGCACCTTGCTGCATCTGCCTGCTGCCACCTGGTGCCCAGGGTCAGCCCAATGCCATCATCTTGCGTGCCTAGGGTCCGCAAGCCTCAACTTTTTTTTGCCACGACCCCTCTCTGCTGGGCCACCCAACTCCACCCCTCCTACCAGTCCCGATGAATGTGTCTATTTTAACTCCTTGTTTGTCAGACTTCCATACAGTTCAATTTTCTGTCAGTTCTGGTTGTTTTTTGTTTCTAAATTTTTGTTGTCCTTATTTTGGTTGTGCAAGGAGGCACAGTGTGTCTACCTACGCCTCCATCTAGGCTGGATGTCCTATGGCATCGTGTCTCTTCTTACAAGAGCACTAACTCCACCACAGGGCCCCACTTTCACAGCCTCACTAAAACTGATTCCCTACCTTCCAAACACCCCTTTCCAACTACAATCACACTGGGAAGCAGGGCTTCAATTTATTAGTTTGGGGGATGGGGACACAATTCAATCCATCGCACACATGAAGCACAGAAGGCCCAAAGAAAGGGAACCAAGCCTCACATTCACTCAGCTCACATGTCCCGACCACCTACTGTGTACCAAGGGTGGTGGTGGTACCCATATGTGAGATAGCAGGAAAGATTGATCTCTGCTCCAAGCTCCTGGCACAGGGCTTCTAAATCCCTTATAGATTCCTCAGTAATAAGAGTACATTTCTTGTTCAATGAAGCGACCCTGAGTGGGACACTGGATGGGGGCTCATCACCAGAAAGACCAAACTATGGTTATAAGCTTAGAATTTTCAGCCCCTGCTCCCACTCTCTCTCAAGAGGAGAGGCTAGAAATGGAGTTCATTATTGATCATGCCTACCTGAAGAAGGCTCTGTGAAATCCCAGTAGCATGGGGTTCAGAGAGCTGCCAGACTAGTTAGCACACCTACCATAGGACAGTGGCACACTCCAGCGCCACAGGGACAGAGTTCCAGCAATCAGGGCCCTCCCCAGCCCCGCCCCTGCCCCCATCTCTTCATCTGGATCTTCCTGTGCATCCTTCACCACATTCTTTAATGAACTTGCAAGTGGGTTTCCCTGACTTCTGTGAGCCGCTTTAGTGAATTGATTGAACCCAAGGAGAGGGTCATTAGAACCTACCATCTATAACTGATTCACCAGAAGCACAGGCGATAACACAGAATTGCAAGTGGCATCTGAGGTGAGATTGAGTCCTTACCCAGTGAGATCGGGAGCTGTCTCTGGGTAGATGGTGTCAGAATTGAGTTGAATTGTAGGACATCCAGCTGGTAATGCTTAATGTGGAGAAAAACCTTCTGTTTTCTGACCAGAAGTGTCAGAGCAAAGTGTCCTGTGTCAGTAGTAAAGGAGATTCACAGAAAAGAATGACAAGGGCAGACTGAGGTGAGTTTTTCTGTTATGAGTGGGCTTGCCACAAATGAGACATGGCCACTGCCCTGGAGAGATTCCCAGTCACTCACAGGGCACCCAGGCTGGAGAGCTGACACAGATATAGTGACACAGGTGCTAGAGGAGCAGAAAGGGATGACTGAAACCCAGCAGGCCTCGAAGGGCAGCCCCAGGAGGCAGCAGTGGGGCAGTGCTCAAGTGTGAGTGGGCCAGCCTGGTGAAGACACGGAGGTGTCTCAGCATGGGTGGTCCAGGGCCATGAAGAGAGAGGAAAGATCCGTCAGAAAGCCTTGGCAATAATTAGTAGTGTTAAACAGTGAGTTATGTCCTCAGAAATCCAGAGGCAGAATGATCATTGAACAGCATTCCCTGATGAACAATTCACCAAGGAAGGCAACCTTTGGTGGTTCTGCTGTGATGTCCTCACCCTCAGCTGTGGTGAGATCTGACCCCAGGGTCCCCAGACACAGCTGCAGGTGTCACAGACAGACCAGGTGGTGGCCCATGGAGGGGAGCAGTAGTTCTCCTGTGTGTCTCTTTTTATCAAGAAAAGCTTTCCCAGGGGCTCCTCTGTCATTCTGCTAGGCTGGGCGTGGGACACAGACCGAAGCCCTGGCAAGGATGTGCTGCCCCGGTGACGGGACAGACCGGTCTGCCAGGCCCCTGAGCCTTGAGGTGAAGTTGGGGACAGGAGAGGACTGGGCCAGCAGGCAGGCAGAAGGGCGCTCAGGGTCCTTCCATGGCCCTTGGGAGGGACCCAAGGCTGGGACAGGGAGCAAGCAGAGGGAAGGAAGCAGGCGGACAAGTCAAGACTGGTCTCGTGAGTGGAATGTTGAATATCCAAAAGGCTGTGGAAACTGCCAAAGAATTTAAACAGATTTATGTTTTAAAAGATCATTCTGTCACAGCAAAAAAATTGGAAAGAACCTAAATGCCCAGGAACAGAGGATTAGTTAAGTACATTATACATACAGAGGCTGCAATATTATGCTATCTCTTAAAAAGATGTTTTACAAAGAATTGTCAGTGTTTAAGAAAAGTCAATATGATACTAAATTGGAGGTGGGCAGGGAAGGAAATGCCGCATACAAACAATGTTTAAAATATTCACAGGAAAATGCTGGAAGGAAATAAAGCACTGGTCCAGGCACTTTATTGTCCTATTTTTCCATATAGTGAGTGCATCTAACTTGAATATTCAGAAAAGTGAGTAATTTTGAGTCTTGACAGAGTCCACTTTTCCTGGGGATGGTGAGTAAAGGAGACAGGGAAAGGTATGAAAGACATTTACGTGGAGATCTGAAAAGAGCTTGGGAGGTGGAAGAAAAAGTGAGGAATTTGGGGCAGGCTGAGTTTGAGGTGTAACCTGAGGGGTGAGGAATTCAGGAATACTGAATACAGACAATTCAGGAATACTTCCTGGTGGGGAAGGGGAAGGTGTTTTAGTCAGGGACCACTGTGTGGAGGGCTGAGGGCAGCAGCAGCCCCCACAGGGACCCCCAACCCTGGGTCCCCGTCTCAGGCCTCCCCTTCGGCTCCCCCACTGGCCTTCCTTCCTCTGGTTAAAAAAAAAAAAATGCCACCGAGTCACCTGAAATAGCCAGCCTCTGGTGCAGCCTGCATTTAGTGTCTCAGAGAGGGCCTCCTCTTCACCCTCTCACTTCCAGGACCTGGAGCCCAGCCTGAAAGCCCCAGACCCTCCTCACAAGTCCTCCTGATGTCGGTCCTATCCCAAAACATTGCTTCAGAGTCCTTGAAGCAGTTTGTTTCGCCTCTGGAGATCGTAGCCAACATGGTTATCTGCACTTCTGAGAGTCAGGTTGTGGAGTCCAGCGCACACTGACTTGTGCCCCGCGGCCCCCCCCCCCCCCGCCCCATTAGCTTTGGCATTCAGAGGCCACACAGGAGCAGCCATCAGAACTCACCTCCACCACTTCAGGGCCACACAAAGGTCTTTCAAGACAGAAAGAGCTCTGGTCAGGGACAGGAGGACAGGGTTTAGATCCCCCCTGAGAGCCGCTGACCCAGGACAGGCCACTGACTTTCCTGAGCTTGGGGTGTAGATAAAAGAGCATCCACCTATGGAAAAGTTTTATGAGAACTGATCTGAGCCAAAATTTTGAGAACATGCCTGGTTGTAAGATCTCAATGGGCTGAAGAAATGCACCAAGGAATGGCACTTTTGCAGTTTATCCTACACATTTCATAAATTATTTAATAGATTAAACTATCCATTGGTGACAGATTGAGGAAATGGGAGAAAGCAAAGCAGAGCAATCTCTGAGATGGGAGAAAAAGCAACATGGAGACGGGTGGGTGCAGGACAGTCCATGATGAACATTTACAGCACACAGGTTAACAAGATGAAAACGGGGGGCTCTGTGGTCTCATGCTCTGCTGTTCCTGTGCACTGGTGCGGGTGCTTGTGCCTGCCAGGGGTCCAACAAAGGAAATGACTCTGACCTTTCAAAAGTATGTTATCCTAGAAGTGCAAAAACAATGTGCTGGGCTCACTTAAGGGAAAAACTGACCTTTGCTAAGGAAGCTGTAGGCCTGGGACCCTACTACCCACCGTGACCTGCCCATTAGGAATTTGAGACCAGCCCATCCCGTGTGGTTTCTTCCAGTCACGAAGCATGTCAGGCCTGCCAGCCTACCATGTGCCCCCCTGAGCCCAACAGCTCTGTTACATAGCCCTTTTCTCATTCACGGATCAACTTTGTAAGATCACCACAGTGGTCACCACTGTGAGCAGTGAGCCAGACCACTCAGTGCGGGGATGGGGTGGGGGGTGCAGGGAAGCCCGGTGAGCTCCCCACCAGGCACTCCCACCAGCAGGCCCTGGGCATCCCCTGCAGCGGGCTGAGCCTCTGCCTGCCAGTCCGGGCCCCTCCCCAGGCAGAGCACTCCTGCACTTGCTTACAGCACCCATGTGCCTGGCTCTGGCCTGGGTCATGACCTCCCAGGCTTTCCCTCACTGCCCCCTCCCCCCACCCCTCTCAGAGTGTCGGCTGGCCCTGCCTTTATTCATGTCTGCACCCCACTGTGCCTGCACCCCACTGTGCCTAGAACCCAGTAGTTGGGCAACAAAAAATTCTCGAGTGGGAGAAGGGAACTTTTGGTGTGAGCCCCACCCTGGGGAGCTAGGTGACTCACTGACAGACAGACCCCCAAAGCTGGCTACCAGGACAAGGGACAGAAGCACAGCCAAAGGCAGCTCACCTTAGATGCGTATTACTTTTTTTGTGGTGGCCATAACAAAGTACCCAAACCACGTGACTAAAAACAAACACTTATTCTTTCAGACACAGTTCTGGAGGCTAGAAGTCCAAAGTCAAGGTGTCAGCCATGCTTCCTCTGAAGGCTCTAGGGAAGAATTTTCCTCACCTCTCTCCTAACTTCAGGTAGCTTCCGGCAACTGTTGGCATTCTTTGGCTTAGATATGCATTTCTCCAATCTCTGCCTCCAGCGGCACGTGGGTTTCTCTGTGTGTCTGTATCTCCATGTCCAAACCTCCATCTCCTTTCTCTTACAAAGACCCCAAATCCGTTAGGACTTCACCTTAACTTGGTTACACGTGCAAGGACCCCATTCCCAATAACTGTAGTCCCAGGCCTGAGGTCTGGGACTTGAACAGTTCTGTTTGGAAGACACAATTCAACCCCAACAGGAAGGGTCACAGTAAGTGGCTCCGTCTTCAGGGATGAGTAAGCAGCAGGATTTCTCTCAGTTTGGGGAGACCATCTCTACTGGAAGAGCCACCTTTCTCCTAGCTTGTCTGGGGACGCTGCTCTCCTCTCAGTATTTCCCTCCCTGGCACGGGGCAGCAATAGGGTGAGCAAGGCTGGGCTTCTCTGCTACTTTCAGCCCCCTCCAGTCCCCAGACAGCATCTGCTCAGAGCACACTGAGCGGGGAATGCCTACCAGACAGAGGGCTCACTGCTGGCCCTAAACAATGCCCATCCTCTTCACAGACAGTTTACATCTCACCTGAGGGACACTCTGATTGGGAACCTCAGGCTCCCGAGTTGCACTCTGGTGGAACTATGTTGGGTCAAGAGGTCTTTTTGTAAATCCCATCCAGGTAAATTCAGTCCCTATTATCAAGCTGGTGAAGTGGAGAGGCAGGGCTCTGGGACCAAGCAAAGTGGTCAGGTGATGGGTTGTATCCTGTCTTTGGAAGTGCCAGAAGGAAGCCCTGTGTCACATGCACACCACACCCTTCAGTGGCCCAAGCAAGTGGCCGAGCCACCATCAAAGCTCTTCTTCCAGATTATCATCAGCCTCACCCTTTTGCTAATGATGGCAACTTCCAGACTCTGGCCATGCCTGCAAGGCCCAGGATAAACCTGCAGGCCTCACTCCAGTACACTCTCTGTTTTGGTACTACCAAAGGTCAGCAGGAGATAGTCAGAGTCCTGCTCTTCCGTGAAGTCTCAGCTCTGGCACCCCCTCCAGGAAGCTTTCCTTGGCACTCCTACCCACTTAGAACGGATGAGGCATCTCTGGCTTCCTTACCTCGGAACACTCACCCTGCTACAGTCACCCAGCTGGCCCCTTCCAGGGCAGGGACCGCCTCAGCGCCGGGCCGCCGCTGCCTTCCCGAAATCAGTTTAAGAATAAACAGATGGGTGAAGCAGTGCATCTGTGCCGGGTCCTGAGTCACCTCTGGATTGTCCAAAGGGAATAAGAAGTGAGAAGCTGGAACAGAGACAAGGAAAGCCAGGGGGAACAGGAATGGTGAGAAGCACCCAGAGTGCCTTGGCAGAAATTCGGGCTCAGCAGGCAGGGCAGAGCTGTCACTGGGAGTGGCAACAGGAGGGCAAAGTGCGATGCCACAGGACGAGATAGGCAAAGGCCAACCAGAGTGACAGACACATAAGTGCCGGCTACAACCAGGCACCTCCCTGGGGTTGGAGGGTGGCTACAGAGGGCTTGCTGCTTTGACCCCAAGAGGCCTACCAGAGACTGAAAGTTTGGTACCAGGCTCCAGGGACAGAAAAGCCCAGTGCCCTTCTGCACGTCCTGGATCTTCCATTTCCCTGGACTGAGAGCCTCTGCTGTGGTACACAGACCCTTCTGGCCAGAGGGAGCTGCAGTTGGGGCTGAAGCCAGGGCTGACCCTCCAGCCATAGTGGAGCTGGGCCTGGACATCAGCAGCCAGCCACAGCTGAGGACTTCTGGGCTCTCCAGGCCCAGGGTGGCTGAGGAACCCACTGTGGTGGGTTGTGGCTGCACTCCACCCCCACACCTGCCGCCCTGCCCTGGGAGGCCCGCTGCCTTGGTTCCTCAAGGCTTCGTCCCAGCAGCACCCGAGGCCAGGATTGGCAGAGTGCTGCAAAGTGCCCAGTCTCAGTGCAGGGCGTGAGGACCAGGAGCAGCCCAGCAGCCCTTCCCACCGCCACGCTCCCCTAAGAGGACCCACTGCGCCTCTGGCTCAGGGACCATGTTTCTGTGTCTTGATGTGCTAGCTGGGCTCAGGTCAAAGGCCTAGGAAGATTGTGGGAAAGTAATGGCCACCAGGGACCTTGAGAGGGGTTGTTTGCCCTGGCAAACCAGCCTCAACAGGAAGTCCCTCTGGGTCAGTGATCTCTTTCCTGCTGCCACCTGTGACACAGGGGCTGGACTGACTTCCGTTCCCTTGGGAAAGTTCACCATGGACCACAGGCCGCCCAGCCCCCCCACTCCAGCTGGGGAAGCAGGATGAGCCCTTGGGTGGACACTGACCAGCACCACCTCCTGGGTGGCCTACGGACTCCAGAAATGAGACTACTTGCAGGGTTTCTCTTGTCCCGCCCACCAGCCCAGGGCCTACAACACTCACGATGTTCCAGGCAGGAAAGTACGTTATCGCATCAACCCCCATTTTATGCTTCAGCTCTGAAACTGGAGGCCTCTTTCTTCCCCTGTCCCCAGAGCTCCCTTTGGGAAGACTCCCCACATTTTCCATAGTCACTTGTACAATTTCTGACTTCCCCCAAAGTCGTTCTGGGAAGGCAGGGACCGCTGCTCTGGAAAGATTGGCTATGTATGATAATTCATTTCTTTTTCTGAATGAGTTCAGGAAGGACTTAAATTTTCTGCCAGAGCAGTTTCTGCCTCCCTTCTTTCTAATGGTCATGTTTCTGAATTCAGTGCCAATATCTCAGCTTGGAGATTTTATTTTTTTAAGATTTTATTTATTTATTTTTAGAGAGGGAAGGGAGGGAGAAGGAGAGAGAGAGAGAAACATCAATGTGTGGTTGCTGGGGGCCGTGGCCTGCAACCCAGGCATGTGCCCTGACTGGGAATCGAACCTGCGATGCTCTGGTTCACAGCCCGCACTCAACCCACTGAGCTACACCAGCCAGGGCTTCAGCTTGGAGATTTTAAATAAGATTTTGAAATGATCCCACTATTTTCTCTTCTTCAGTTCATTGTGTGTGCGCTCAGTTTCCTTTTTCAATTATACTTAACAATTTTCAAATACACTTAACCCAACTGCATCAAGTCATTTCTTTCCAGCTGTCTTGGTTCATCTCCTATGAGGCCCCTGTGAGAGCGCCCACTCCCAGGCCCCACCCCCGAACCTTTCTTTCGGGTCCTGAGTTTGTTCACTCTTCTTCTGCTTCCATGAGAATGGGACTCGTCCTCCAAAGCCTCTCCTTGTGTTTTCTATGGCCGTTCTCTCTTCTGAGGGACTGTGAGGGCTGCTTTGGTTGCAGCTACATGGAATGTGATGTATTCTCACTCACTCCCTCGATCTTTCTGGTAAGGCCAGCCACAGCCTTGTCTGAACATCTGCATTTCTCATCTTTCAGGTCTTCCTGAAAGTTCTCTATTTTAAGCTCAATTAAACAGTCACAGTTTTTGAGTACCTTATCGATTATCTCTAGTGTTTGTGTTTTCTTTTTAAAAAACAATAATAAATTTATTATCTTACAAGACTATAAATCCCACGAAAGGACTGACTTCACAGTCTATTGGCTCACTAGCCTCATGACTTCATCCAGGACCTCCGTCTTTCCGTCTTTCCGTCGCCGCCCTGTGGGCGCAGGCGCGAGGTGGCCGCAGGGGTCCGGGGGTGCCGAGGGCAGAAAAACAGGGGAGCCTCTCGTCCCTCAGTTGCCTGCTGGCAATGAGGAGATGTTTTTGGCAGACCAATTCTTTTCGTGTTTTTTTAATTGTGCTCAGTATTTATATAGCATAAAATTTTCCATTTTAACCATTTTTAAGTGGACAATTTAGGGGGATTAAATACGTTCACACTGTTGTGTGAAAATCAACACTATTTTTTAATTTTATTTTAATCATTGTCCAAGTACAGTTTTCTGTCCTTTAAAAATCAACACCGTTTATTTCCCAAACCCTTTCTATCCCCAAATAGAAACTCTGTAGTCATCCAGCCATCACTCCCCAAGTGTCGATTCTACTTGCTGCCTCTATGACATAATTTGCCAAATTTAGATAGTTCAGATAAGTGAAATCATAAAGTATTTATGCTTTTGTGTCTGGCTTACTTCACTTAATAAGTCTTCGAGGTTCATCCATGGTATAGCATATACCATAATTTCACTCCTTTTTATGGCCAAGTTTTGTCATTGTGTGGACAGACCATACTTTGCTTATCCATTCACCTGTCAGTGGATGTCTGGGTTGGGTCTGCCTTTTAGGTCTTGTAAATGATGCTGCAATGAACACTGGCACTGAATGTCTCTTCCAGTCCCTGTTTCCAATTATTTTGAGTACATGCATACCTAGGAGGAGAACTGTTAGATCATGTGGTAATTCCATCATTAGCTTTTTGAGGAATGCCAGACTATTTTCCATAGTGGCTGTACCCACTAGCAATGTATGAGATTTCCATTGTCTCCACAGCCTTGTCAACACTTTTTTATAGCCATTTATAAGATGGTATCTTATTGTAGTTTTTTTTTAATCCTCACCCGAGGACCCACCCACTGATTTTAGAGAGAGGTAAAAAGAGAAAGGGAGGGAAACACTGTTGTGAGAGAGAGGCATCGATTGGCCACCCCCTGCATGTACCCTGACCAAGGATCAACCTGCAACCCAGGTGTGTGCCCTGACTGGGAATCAGACTTGTGGCCTTTCAGTGTATAGAACGACAGGGAGTCATACCAACCAGGGCTTATTGTAGTTTTGATTGCTTTCTTTATGATAAAGATATTGACATCTTTTAATGCACTCACTGAATATTTGTGTGTTTTCTTTGGAGAAATGTCTGTTCAACTCCTTTGCCCATTTTTATTTGAATTTTCCTTTTATTGTTGAAGCTTAGTTCTTCACACATTCTGAATAGTAATCTTTTATCAGATATGTGATTTGCAACCCATTCTGTAGGCTTACTTTCCACTGTTGATAATGTCCTTTGATGCACAAAAGTTTTTTTTAAAGATATATTTATTGTCAGAGAGAGGAGAAGGGAGGGAAAAACAGAGAGAGAGAAACATCAATGTATGGTTGCCTCTCATGTGCCCCCAGTGGAGGACCTGGCCAGCAACCCAGGCATGTGCCCTGACTGGGAATTGAACCAGCAACCCTTTGGTTCACAGGCCAGCATTCAATCCTCTGAGCCACATCAGCCAGGGCAAAAGTTTTTACTTTTGATGAAGTTCAATTTATCTATTTTTCTTTTGTTTGTCCCTTCTTTCTGGATTCATATCCAAAACTCAAATGCCAAATCCAAGATCACAAAGACATAGATATATACCTAAATTTTTTTAGGACTTTTATGGTTTAGTTATTAATAGTTTGGTCATTGACCCATTTGGAGTTGGTTTTTGTACTTACTGAGATTCATTTTTTTTTTTCTTTTGCAAGTAAAAATCCAGTTGTCCCAGCCTCATTTGTTTACCCAACTACCCTTCCCCATTGATTGTTCTTGGCATCCTTGTCAAATATCAATTGACCTTAGATGTGTGGGTTTATTTCTAGACTCTCAGTTCTACTGGATTTGTCATGTTTATCCTTATGACAGCGCAATACTGTTTTGATTACTGTAGTTTTGTAGGAACTTCTGAAATCAGTAAGTATGAATCCTATCATTTTGTCTTTCTTTTTCAAGATTTTTTTTGGCCACTTGGGGGCCTTTATAATTCCTTGTGATTTTTTCCATTTCACAAGGGGGGCTGTTGGAATTTTGTTAGGGATTTGTTGAATTTGTAGATCTTTTTAGCTAGTATTGACATTTTAACAGTATTAAGTCTCCCTACCCATGAGTATATCTTTCTTTTTAAAAATATATTTCATTATGTTATTATAGTTGTCCCATTACCCCCCCTTCATTTCCCTCTCCCACCCATATTCTCCCCCTTCAGTTCATGTCCATGTGTCATAAGTTCTTTACCTTCTACATTTCCCATACTATTCTTGCCCTCCTCCTGTCTATTTTCTACCTACCATCTATGCTACTTATTCTCCATACCTTTTCCCCCTCTTTCCTCCTCCCACTCCCCTGTTGCTATCCCTCCAGGTGACCTTCATTTCTGTGGTTCTGTTCCTGTTCTAGTTGTTTGCTTAGTTTCTTTTGGTTTTGTTTTAGGTGTGGTTGTTAATAATTGTGAGTTTTCTGTCATTTTACTATCCATGATTTTATCTTCTTAGATAAGCCCCTTTAACATTTCATAAAATAAGGGCTTGGTGAGGATGAAGTTCTTTAACTTGATCTTATGTGAGAAGCACTTGATCTGCCCTTCCATTCTAAATGAAAGCTTTGCTGGATAGAGCAATCTGCGATGTAGGTCCTTGCCTTTCATGACTTGGAATACTTCTTTCCAGCCCCTTCTTGCCTGCAAGGTCTCTTTTGAGAAAGCAGCTGACAGTCTGATGGGAACTCCTTTGTAGGTGACTGTCCTCTTATCTCTTGCTGCTTCTAGGATTCTCTCCTTCATTTTTACCTTGGTTAATGTAATTATGATGTGCTTTGGTGTGTTCCTTTTTGGGTCCAACCTCTTTGGGATTCTCTGAGCTTCCTGGACTTCCTGGAAGTCTATTTCCCTTGCCAGATGGGGGAAGTTCTTCATTATTTGTTCAAGTAACTTTTCCACTTGTTGCTCTTCCTCTTCTCCTTCTGGTACCCCTATAATTTGGATGTTGGAACGTTTCAAGATGTCCTGGAGATTCCTAAGCCTCTCCTCATTTTTTTGAATTCTTATTTCTTCATTCTTTTCTGATTGTATGTTGTTTTCTTCCTTCTGGTCCACTCCATTGATGCAAGACCCAGTTTTCGTTCCATCACTATTGGTTCCCTGTGCATTTTTCTTCATTTCACTTATTGCAGCCTTTATTTGTTCATCTAATTTCTGAACAAAGTCAACCAATTCTGTGAGCATCCTGATCACCAGTGCTTTGAACTGTGCATCTGATAGGTTGGCTATCTGTTGGTCACTTAAAAGTACTGACTGTGGGGATTTCAACTCTGTTTGCGCCATCTTTTTTCTTTCCTTTGGTCTGGTCGCACCTGTTATATATGAGGGGCGGAGCCTTCGGTGTTCACTAAGGTGGGGCACCCCAGTCACTGGGTTGTGAAGCTGTATGTGGGGACAGGGTCCGAGAGGGAACAATGGCACTTGCTCTGCTCTCTGCTGATTTCAGTCCCTTCCGTCACTTCCCCCAAGCAAACTGGACCTTTCTGGTGCTGATTCCCATATGGGTGGACTTGTGCACCCCTTGGGACTTTCCAAGGACCTCTTCTGTGAGGCTGGGAGTATCTCCATGTGCCTCAACCCCCACAGTTGTTTTCAATCAGTGTCCCAAGGCTCTATTTCCCAGCGCTGGGATCCTGGGTTGTGCACAGTGCCTTGCTTCACACTCGCCACCTCGCTGGGTCTGCTGGTTGCCACCCCTCAGCCGGGATCTGCCAGCTTCCACTTGTGTGCTCAGGGTCCACCTGCTGCAGTCTTGCACGCCCCAGCTGCCTTACTCACCTGGTCCCAGAACTCTCTGCTCTCTGTGCCATGACCCATGCCCGACTGCCTGATTCCGCCCCTCCTACCAGTCTGGATGAATGTGTCTATGTTAACTTCTTGGTTGTCCGACTTCCATACAGTTTGATATTCTGTGAGTTCTGGTTGTCATTCTGTTTCTAAATTGTTGTCCCTATCTTGGTTGTGTGAGGAGGCACAGTGTGTCTACTTATGCCTCCATCTTGGCTGGAAGTCCCATGAGTATATCTTTCTACTGATTTAGTTCTTCTTTAACATCTTTCAAAAATATTTTTTTAGTTTTCAGTGTAGAAATTTTCCATCTTCTTGGTTAAATTTATTCCTAGGTATTTTATTCTTTTAGATGCTACTGTAAATGGAATTGCCTTGTTAATATTTATTTTGGATTGCTTTCACAAGTTAATAGAATCACAGTGCGTTTTTTGTGTGTTGATCCTGTGCCCCACAACTTTGCTGAATTCATCTGTTAGCTCTAGTAGCTATTTTGTCAATACTTAGGATTTTCTATCTATGGGATCATGTCATCTGCAAATAGATAAATTTACTTCTTTCAATTCAATGTGCATGATGTTAATTTCTTTTTTCTTCTCTGATTTCTCTGGCAAGAACTTCCAGTACATTGTTGAATATTAGTAGTGAAACTAGCATCCTTGTCTTATTCCTATCTTAGGAGGGAATCTTTCAGTCTTTTACCATTGAGTATGATGATAGCTGGGGTTACTCCTATAAGGCTTTATCATGTAAAAATTCCCTTGCACTTCTAGCTTCCTGAGTGTTTTCATCATGAAAAGGTGTTGGATTTTGTCAAATGCTTTTTTGTGTCAAGATGATCATGTGTTTTTTCTTTCATTCTATTAATGTGTCATATTACATTGATTTTTTCAATTTTATTTTAATGATTGTTCAAGTACAGTTTTCTCCCCTTTACTCCCAATCAAGCCCACCACCCCCCC
>PVIA01017490.1:0-15523 GCA_004024845.1 Tonatia bakeri
TAGAGGGGGTCTCAGGACGTGCTGAGCCCACTGCAGTCTGGATGATGGCCCATGCACTTAAGGGTTCAGGAGCTCCTCATTTCTCTGTCTCTCTCAAAACAAAACTATTTTTGGTTTTGTTTTCAAGTTGTATAACTTGAGGATGACCAGACTTCTCTGTAGGAGGCCTGAGATCTGAAAGGATAGAAGTTCAGAGGATGTGGTAGGGGAAGCACAGGGTCAGGCAGAGTTCAAGGCCTTTCTGAGAAAGCCAGCACTTCCTGGTCCCCAGGCCCCCCGGGTTCTCCTGGTACAGGTGTGTGGGTGCCATTGGCAGGGACACCTCAGGTCACAGCGCACTCACACAGACAGGGGGTCCCTAGTTGTGCTAAGGAAGAAACAGTAGGAGGCAGGAAAGATGGGGAAGAAGAGAGGAAGGTGTCTTCTGAGATTTGAGGGTGGCTGAAACACTGTCCCACACACTGTGTTGCTGAAAGCCACAGAAAGTTCTGGTCCCATAGTCCTAGGTAGGAGTCCTGCATCAAAAGGTTGGCTGAGCCCTGGTCATTCTGAAGGCTCTGCAGAGGGTCCTTCCTGGCTGGTTCCCAGTTTCTCGTGGCAGCTGGCAGCTCTTGGAGGTCCTTGGCTGGAGGCTGCCAGGATTCGGACCTCTTGCCTTCCACCTCTGACAAGGAGAAACCAGGGTGTGCCCCCCCCACCCGCTGAGCTTGGACACCCCTCAGCTGAACACTCCAGTGCATCGCTTGCAAGCCCTTCCTTCTACCCAGCAGCAGCCATGACTCCCTGACTCTCCCCCACTCTGGATCACCTCCCCCTTTCCTCAGGGCTCCAGTGACGGGGTCCTCACTCTGATCTGAGATCTCACCTTTAACATTCAAATTCCCAGCTAAGTCCCTCCAAGGCCACCTCCACCTCTGCCTCCATGTGCCCCGGAGTTCCCCCAGTGCCTGTCCATCCCCAAGTCCACAGACACTGCCACACAATAAGTATTGTTTACAGCGGCACCCACTTCCTGGAACCAATGCCAGCCCAATGAAGGAAATGCTCCATGTTCTACGTCCTGTTATATTTTTGGCCCCCTTTATTGACTTTGTTGTGTGTGGCACTGGGAACCACAATGACACAGCGGTCAGGTGCACAATTCCACAGCACATCATCTGTGCCCTGTCCTGTGTGATCACCATCCCAAGTCAGGTCTCCACCCATCAACTTTTATCCCCCTACACCTGCCTCCACGTGCCCCTCCCCCCTCCTCTGGGAATCACCACACTGTTGTCTGTGTCCATGAGTTTTTCCTCATTTTTATTTTTGGTTCAATCCATCCACTCCAACATCCACTCAGCTCTACCACTATTTCAAATGGCTGTCAGTGTGCTCTGTCGTACATTCCTCATTTTACCATCGGGAATGGGAGCTAAGACAGGTTAACTTATGCTCCCTGAAAAAGCCGTGTCTGACCCCCAGAGCCTGTGAATGTCACCTCATTGCTAAAGGGTCTTTGGAGACGAGGTTCATTCATGATGGGGTGATGGGGAGATTGTCCTGGGCTCTCCGAGTGGGTCCCACAGGGAACCACAAAGGCCCTGAGAGGAGGAGGCAGGACGATCTAAGGAGGAAGAAGCCATGTGAGGATGGCAGCCCAGACTGGAGTGACATGGTCACAAGTCAAGGAATCCTGGCAGCTTCTAGAAGTGGGAGAGCTGAGAAGGATTCTCCTCTGGAGCCTCCAGAGAGACCAGCCCTGATGACACCTTCATTTTATCTCTATAAGACTAACTTGAGGCTCTTGCCCTCCAGAGCTGTAAGAGAATGTATTCACTTTGTCCTAGGCCACTAGATTATCAGTGCTTTGTTGTGGCAGCAATTTGGAACCGACACACCAAGGCTGACTGTTCATTCGTGGGGGAGTCAGGACAGTGTGAGGGACCGGTCCTTTCACCTCCTGCTGTTATTTCTGCAATGCTGTAGTAGGTTTGAGGTTTGAATTCATCTAGATCACAGCAGCAGAAAATGTCCTGAGTTCCACAAGGCAGACCCTGATAAAATGTGAAGAAATGTTTTTTCATAACCCAACCTTTGGAAAATTCATATACATCTACTTATGTGTGCATATGATGTAAATAATAGAAAGGGGGAAAGAATAAAGGCAATTGCACAAAAGGAAGCTGTGACTTTCTACAAAATTCATGTCCTTGCTTCTGATGGAGGGGAAGGAGCAGCATCTTGGGAGTGGGGACAGCAACTTCAGTAGTCACAGGTGGGGACCAGCAGCAGGGGGACAGGCGGCTCACCTGAGCCCCTCGTGATGAGGAATGTGGACAGGAGCCCCTCGTGATGAGGAATGTGGCCACGTGAACAGTCAGGAGAGAGGTGAGACGACCCTCCTTCTGTCACAGTCTCCTAGAGGGGGATCCCCTCCTGTGTTAGGGTCAGGCTGGGCCTGCCGTGTTCCAGAGGCTCCTCTGAGACCAATGGCCTCAAGGCTGTTCCCATCCAAGACCCATGTCCCACCCCTGCAACAGCTGTGGGTTCTCTCAACCTCTTCTCTCTACCTTTGGGGAACTGAACTGTGCACCTGAGCGTCATTCCTGCAGAAGCAAGGAGTTCACCAGGAAAACATGCCAGGCAGCTTCTGGCAGGACAGGGTTCACTTAAGGACTGTGGAGAGTGACTTGAGACTGGGCCATGGTGGGTAGTTTGAGCAGGAGTTGCCGTCCTGGCTGTGCTGCTGAGTCACATCCGTGCAGCAGAGTCAGGGTCAGACCCCTGGGAGTGACCTGTGGGGCCGCACATGGCTCTGTGCTGAGAGGGGCCCCTCACAGGACATGGTGTGCTGTCAATGTCTTCTTGCAATCTTTAGATGTTGGAACAATGGGCTTGACATTTTTTTTTGTTGTTGTGTTTTTTTTTTGCCAGGCCTTGTGAAATTTATAGCTGGTCATGATCATTGTCTGTACTGGAATTCAGGACTGTTACCTGGACACTTCATGGTGACCCTAGTCATTAGCACCAGTAATTGTTCCGATGCTACTGAACAATGATATGGTCCTGAACACCATCATTTCCAAATCTTGTTGCTTCCCTCCATGGGTCGCCACCCTATTGTCCCCTCCTTCCTGCCGTATCTGGTCTTCTTATTGCTTCCCCCAAAGCTTAAGCATTGACCAATCAAATTTCTCAATCTAGTGAACCCAATATATAATAAAAACTCAATGCTTTAGTGGTGATGCAGCAGATAGCTAGAACATCATGCGCACCGTGAGAGCTCTGACAGCCTGCCTGACACCTAGAAATCATCTCCAGAGCCTGTGGCATCCATCTGCTGGGTGGATCTCGGACAGTGCACCTGAGCGTCATAATTGCAGAATCAAGGAGTTCACCAGGAGTTCTTCGGTCTGGCCTGGGGCAGGGGGGCAGAAAGGTCGGAGGGGAACTGCGTCTGTTCCCTGGGAGCATCTGCACCCTTCAGACCCTGGGCACGTTCCAGCTGGCAAGGTCCACATGAAAACACCAGAGGGGCTGTGTGGTCACAGAGACTTTTCCCCAAACCCCCTTCCACTCTTCCCCGTGGCTCCTAGTGGTGTAGATCCCTTCAGCTCTGCATCTGAGTCCTGCAGTTTCTGAATGAGGAACTGAGACCCTTCTGAGAGACTGGACTCAAAGCCCACAGCAGACAATCACTAGCAGTTCCCGAGGGCGCCCCAAGTCACCTGCCTGACTTCCTGTTTCCAGAATCAACCTGCTCTCTCCCAGTGCACAGACTATGGCAAGGCTTGGGTCATTTAATAACGGCCTTTGGGATCCACCACCATCATCCAAAATCCTGAACATAGCTCTGGAAATTCTGGTGTGGGAGTGGGCACATCGACCCAAGTTTGGAATTTGGCAAAACTGTAGCACCACCAAATTATGGGACACTGTTTCTGTCTCTTTAAAGGCAAACAGATCCTCCACTGGCCCCACCCGACCTCAGCTTCCTGGCTCAGCGCTTTCAGGGGTGCGAACTCTCTCCTCACAGTTAAAGCACAAGCAGCAGCTGAAAGAGCTTCATTGGAGAAAACCCAGGAACTCCTCAGCGGGTTGAAGGGAAGGTGAGCCTGGCTGAGACCCAGCGGAGCCATAGGGCTGGGAGGGCAGTGGGGCCAGGGCAGGTGCAGGGGGTGGCTGTGGCCCAAGGAGGAACCAGGGTTGGTGCCAGCCCCACAGCAGGAGAAGGGTGCTGTCACAGGGTAGTGGTGCGGGGGAGGAAGGGGAGGAAGGGGCTGCATTATGGGCACAATGTCCTTCGTCTCATACCAACAGGACTCGTGTGTGCTGACGGGGGCACTTCCTGCGTTTGCTGGTGTGGTGAACACTGATGCTGCTACTGAGCCTTCCTCATCCCTTGATGGGAAACTGGTGTCCCCAGGGCTGATGGTGATGTAGACACGAGGTCATCCAAGTACCTCTCCCCACGGCCAAGATCAGGATCCCAGGCAGTGCAGTTCTCCCTCTGGTTGAGAGTGGACGACCCGTCCCATCCGCTCTTTGTTCAGCTCTGACTGGTGAGGTTTCAGAGTCAGGGGCTGAGGAGGAGTGGGCAGAGGATTGTGGGCCATGGTCAGGAGGGAAGGCAGGAGTAGAATGGACTTTCAGTTGGGTCTCTGCTCTGCCCAGTAGCTGTGAGCTCTGTGCCCCTGGACAAGTGTCTCAGCATTTTTTAGCCACATCAGTGTCCTTATCTTAAAAGTTAGTGTAATAACCCTGGCTTGGTGGCTCCGTTAGTTGGAATGTTGTCCCATACACAACTATTTGTGGGTTCCATCCTGGTCAGGGTGCACAGTTATGTTGTGGGGTCAATTGCCAACTGGGGCTTGTCCTGGGGCATGCAACTGATGTTTCTCTCGCACATGGTTGTTTCTCTCTCTCTCAAATCAATAAACGTATCCTTGGATGAAGATTAAAAATGTGAGAGGAATGCAATGAGCTTCCTCACAGGCTAATTTTGGGGAGTCAATGAGATGATGTAAAAATATTTATCAGGATGCTCGGTATACAGTATTCAGTAGTGGTTATACTACACCTAGGTTAAATTTTTTATTGTGGAAAAAATTTAACTTATCCAAAGGTAAAGAGAGTAATACAAGGAACGTCCATGGACCTAGACCAGGCTTCACCGACTATCGATTGATGCCGATCTGCTTCATTCATAAACTCAGTACTCGCTCCCCACCTGGAATTATTTGGAGGCAGATATCGGACATTGTTTCAGTTTATCAATAAATATTTGAAACCATTGAAAATTACTGCCATCATCAGACTTTAAAAAGCAAGTAGAATTGTTTTTATAAAAGTTACCAGTAACATTCAGATTTTTCTGCTTTTCTCATAATTTTAAAAATTGAAGTTGGATCTAAATAAGATTCATAAATCACAATTGTTGTCTCTTAAATTTAAATTAATATGTCAGTTCCCACCTTCCCTGTTGCTTTCTGGGAGATTTCTCTGGGCAAGAAAGGGCGGTTGTCTTGTCCAGTAAAATCGGGCGGTGTGTGTTCTGTTGGTTCCATCAAAGCTGTCAGCTCACCTGCTCCTCCCATTCTAATATCCGTGTGAATTTCTGTCTGAGGAGAGGCTTGGTCAGGTTCAAGGAGGACTGATTTCGGGTGGGAACACTTCACAGGTGCAGCTGTAAACTCCCATCAGAAGGCACATGACATCTGGTTGTCGGTCTGTCTGTGACATTAACCGACACTAATGTCTGCCTTAGTCTTGTTAAGGGTCACAAGTGATGACCCTCAAATGCTGTCATCCCTTCCTCATGTATTGGGTGGAATAATCCTGGGAAAGGAATGCTCCCCTCAAGCTCTCTCTCATCCCCACGAGGAGCAGGTGCGTGAGAGACACAGATGAACGCCTGACTCCTCCCCTTTGTGTGTGAAGTGCAGAGCAGGGAGATGCTTTCCAGCAGATGCCCGAGGGAGTGACGGGCCACGTTTAAGAAGGAGTTTCTATGGCCCCATGGATTTCAACATTCCTGATACATTTCACTGGAATTATTATCAGTGCTCCAATTGTCCCATCTGAGCCCTGTTGGATTCTTAGTCCCTGTGACCCTGCAGTGGCCCTCAGTCCCTGTGATGAGATGCTAGTGAGTGGTGAGCACACCCAGACCCTCTGGCTGACGAGGGCGTGTGGGCCCCACACGCACGTGACCTGCCCGGCCCTGGAATCAGTGCTTTCCCCTCAGAGCCCTGACCTTTGGTGGGAAATGGCCTCTGAAGGCCAGAGCTGGGCGCTGAGGGGACCCATTGTCACCGGGCTCATTCCTGTCTCTGTGCCTTTCCAGTGGGCTTCACACTACACACAGACACACACTTTTAAAGTGAGGATTTGTGAAAATGATTGGAGATATTTTTTCAGGTTTTGGATGTTTTTGTTGTTGTTGTATAGACAGATCTCACTGGAGATAGATGATGACATGACTGCATTTCCAAGTTTCCTGGACCAAGTCCTTCTGGGGTTCATCCACCTCACAAAATACAATTGAATTTATTTGTCTCATTCACTCTTGATTTTAGTATTTTAAATATAAGTTTCGGTGTGTATTAAGTAAACTACCTTTCTGGTTTCAAGATCAAACCTATGAAATCTACATGCACCCAGGACACCCGACTTGGAGCCCCTGTCCCTGTCCCCCCCACCCTGTCTCTCCCATCCCCGCACAGGGAACTTTTGTGTCGGTTTAGTTTTCAGATTATCCTGCTGTCGCCTTTTCATATGTGTGAATAACGTACCTGTTATAGTTTATAGATGATGCTCACATCCCCCTTACTGGAGAGATGGTAGGTAAACTCCACATTACTTCCTTCCCTTGGTGATAGACACCCTGGTGGTCTCCCCGCTCTGGTGCAGAGAGACACTTCTCAGTCCTTGTCACAGCTGGCTGGTCCTTCCCGGTGTGAACACACCTTAGTTCATTCAACCTTCGTCTACCAGTGGCCAGATGATAGGTTTTTGGTCTTTTACTGTTACAAGTAATGATGCAAAAAAGAGCCTTGTGCATAATCTTTGCTGTTATTTTTGTCAGTGTAGTTCAGGGGTAAAAGATGAAATGGGGGATTGGTAACAGAAGGGAAGGTGCCCGTGGACTTTACAAGGTACTGCTGGCTTCTGCTCTGGGGGGTTGGACTGTGGTTCCCTCCTCACCAGCCGTGCAGGGGAGGACCTGCCGCCCCCACCCGCTCCGGCTGACTCTCAGCACAGGCCTGCAGTTCTGCCAGACCTGGAGGGGACAAACAGCATGTCACCTCAGAAATAGAGGTGTGATTTAAAATTATTTTATTAAGTTATATTATTTTTTGTGTTTTGATTTATTTTTGTCTATTATGAGTGTATGTTACTGTCTTTTGATATAGTCAGGACACATTTAAACTGTTTTTCCTCTGAATGTTTACTTCTATCTTTCAATCCATTTTCCATCAAGTTGTTGATTATTTGTTTCTGTAGCTTTTAAAATTTTGTTTGTGTAATAGGGAAATTCACCCCCTTGATGTACATTGGAAAATGCTTTTTCCCTAGTTTGACATGTTTGCTTTAATTTGTCTGTGGTGTTCCTTGTCTCCCATTATCCGTGAGAGTTTTATGTAATCAAACTTATTAGTCCTTTTCCTTACTCTGTTTCAAAACTTAGAAATATTTCCCCTACCCCCAGGTTACAAAGAATTTGCTGAGGCTGTTTCTGTTATTTCTATGGGTTAGTTTTCTATTTAAACCTGGGAGGTGTTTGAACTCTAATGGCGTAAGGCAGTGGAGGCAGTTTTCTCCTTTTCTATACGGTTTCAGTCGCCCCCACGTCATTTTATTAGTGTACCTTTCTCCTCATTGATGTGAGATGCGGCCTTATTGAATCTATGGTAACATCTAATTAACTGTATTATAAATGAATATTGTACAGTTAATTTGGTCTGTTTCTGAATATTCTATTTCAGTTTCCCTCTTCCCTCTGTCCACGCACCAGCCCCATGAGGCTGCAATGACGGAAACTGCGTGTTTGACTCCTGGTGGGGCTGGTCCTCCCTCCTTATTCTTTCTCCTGTCGGTGCTGAATAATTTCCTTTTTTGTCCAAATGAACTTTATAGTCCATTATTTTAACCTTAGAGGAGTACCTACTAGTTGCAACTTCATGATATGTCTTGAACATGAGTCAGTGTTGGATTGAGTCAATTGTTTTTGCATCTAGTTAGTTTCTTCTTCATCCATTAATGGCATGCCTTGAAACAACCGATTTTCTCGCATTGAACCATCCTAGCTTTTCTGAAATAAGTCTTATCTAAACACGGAGTATCGCTCTTTTTAGTTTCCAGTGATTTTTTAGGATAATAATATTTCCAAATGAGACACATCTGTAGCTTTATTTATTGGTGAAATCTTGGTTAGCCTTCAGGATCAACATTATACTTGATTCCCAGAAAGGACTGAAACTTTCCCTTCCTTTGTGTGTGATCAGGGACAGCCCAGGGAGCCCTGGGAGGGCAGAGCTGTAAGGTGTAGGTGCGCTCCCCTGGGAGGGGCCTGGCCCTGGTGCTCTTCTGTGGGAAAACTGTTATTTCTTCTGTAGTAATTGAACTGTGTCATCTCTCTATTGGTACTGGGATCAATGTGAATAATAGACTAGTACAAAGTTTCAGGAAGGAGAAGAGGGTTGGAATGGTCCCCACTTGCCTAAGTTGACCCCTCCCCCTTTCCTTCCTTCCTCAGTGTCTTGCGGGAACCTGCACCCAGAGCCTCTTGAACCAGCATGGCCGGCCTTCAGGACAACACTCTGAGGATCGTTCTGGTGGGAAAAAGTGGAAATGGGAAAAGTGCGACAGCGAACACCATTCTTGGGAAAAGAGCATTTGATTCTAGAATTGCTCCCGGGTCTGTTACCAAGAGCTGTCAGAAAGAAGAGAGGGCCTGGGAGGGGAGGAACCTTGTTGTGGTGGACACCCCAGGGCTCTTTGACACTGAGGAGAAACTGAAGACCACCTGTGAGGAAATCGCTAAATGTGTCATCTTCTCCAGCCCCGGGCCTCACGCCATCATCCTGGTCGTACGGCTGGACCGCTTCACGGAAGAGGAACAGAATACAGTTGAATTGATCAAGGCCATCTTTGGGAAGCGGGCCATGAAGCACATGATCGTCTTGTTCACTCGCAAAGATGAATTACAAGGTCAGGAGCTCAGTACATTTATAGCAAAGTCAGACAAGCGCCTAAAAGCCATCATCACAGAGTGTCAGTGCTACTGCTATGCTTTCAACAACAGAAGTGCAGACGAGGCTGAGAAGGAAGGTCAAGTGCAGGAGCTGGTGGAGCTGATCGAGGCAATGGTGCAGGAGAACGGAGGGGCTCACTTTTCTGATTCCATGTATGAGGATACAGCAGAAAAGCAGAGACGTCTAGAAGAGGCCTTGAAGAAAATCTCTGCTACTTATTCAGAAAACAAAAAAGCACTGGAAGAGAAATTTGCTAAGAATGAAATAACAAACCAAGAAAAGGAGGAACAAATGAAAGCCCTAAATGAGCAACATGTTCAACAAATTGAAAATACCAAGAAAGAAGCTGAAAAAAACGCATTTGTAGCTGTTTACAATCGGATTTGGAGTGTGCTTTCAAATGTGTGGCATATGTTTTGGAAATAATGTGAATTCATTTTTATTTTTTGTTAATTTACTGTGATTGGTCAATGTGGTAGATTGTGTTTCCCAAAGACGGCCATAACGATATCCGCTACCCCAGCTCTGCTTCCTGTACTCTGTGCTGCTGCTCCTCCTGTTGGGTGATAAACTCTATTTAGGAAAATCAAATAAAAAATTCTGCACATGTCACATGTTACCCCTCTAGTGATGCACATTTTTTTCATCCACACCCACGACCCCACAGTCAGTGAAGCAGCAGGCCTCTTCAGCAAGATGGTCTGTGGTCCACGGAGGTCCAGGAGGTGCTAAATCCTTATTGTTTTTCTCTCTTTTCTTGTTCACGTACCATCCTCATGTAGAATGTGCCTCACTGTACCTTAAAAACATCTTCTGGGGCAAATAGTTTTCCTTTGCCTCTGCAGATCCACACTTCGCACCCCTCACCCTAGCTCTGTGCCCCAGGAGGCTGACCTACACAGATCGCATTGTTACTGAACTCAAGGGGTTCACCCTTGGGGTGCTCTGCTCAAGGACGAGACATGGTTGTCACAAGGTAGATTTATTTACTTGCAGCCAGTGAAGAACATGCAGGGATTCATATCCAAAGTTCTCTCTCTGAGATGGAGGCGGAGCCAGTGCTCACGTGCGCTCACTGGTCAGCGGCACCTTGGCTTCCTCTTGGCAGTGGCTGCACTCACCTGGTGGGGCTCCTGCCAAGCCCGTCCTGCTTACAGCTGGTCTGCAAACACTGCGCTGCACGTGAACATGTGGCAAGAACAGGGCTGAGTGAGAGGGGCCCCGACCTGGAGGCCTCTGTCCTGTCTGTCCACGTCAGCGGGTCCCCTGGCTCCCTGAGACTTGCTGGGTTCCTGCCAGGGGGAAGTCTGAGCAGAAGGCCTTTTTGGGTCACTGTCGCTCCAGGAGACAATCTGTTCTCAGCTTCTTTCATTGTCATGGTTCCTGGTGTTGCCAGGAACCCTTGGGGCTCACTGACTCCACACCCATCACTCAGGTCTCTGCCTCCATTGTCACGTGGCATTCTCCTCTTCTCGTGGGACACCGGTCGTATCAGATAAGGGACCAGCCAGCTCCAGTACGACCTCATCTTAACTACTTACTTCCCCAAAGGGCCTATTTTCAAATATGAGCACATCTGACTCCCCAGTACATTCAATAAAAGGAGGAAAGAACACATGCTGAAGGTTCAGGTGTTAAAAGTTCAACATACCTTTTTTGGGGGAAGAGTTTAACCCACAACAGTTTGGATATGCTGGAATCGGATTATTCCTTCACCAATGAAGAACATTTTGGTGTTTCTGGTGTGGGCCACTGTAAATATTTTAATAAGGAGGCATTTGCACACACATCTGTGTTTGTTATTTCTCTTGAGAAAACCCCTAGTGGTGGGAGAGCTGGCTTGTCTGCTTCCCTGGAAGAGACTCTGTTGCTTCCCCTGAACGCAGTAGCTGTTTCCATGCCAGGTTGCCGTCTGGGACACGCACCCCGTGGCACTCAGCACCGGCAGTGTCTGCACCTTCAGTCTGGCTGAGGGGTCTGCAGCGGGAGCTTGTTAGGGATTTACTGTGCACATCCCTGAAGTCTGGTCTTGTTGAGTGTTTCCTCGTGTGCTTGTTGGTCACTTGTGATTCTTCTTTTCAGTAACATCTTTTGCCCATTTTATTATTGGGTTGTATTTGTTTTAATATTATTGTCATTATGTTATTATTTTGTATGAATTCTGTCTATGTTCTGGATACATGTGTATGTCAGATATGTTCGGCAAGTAGTTTCTCCCAGTCTGCAGTTTGCTTTTTCATCTTCTTAACTGTGTCTTTAGCAGCACGAAAGTGTTAATTTTGATGTCCATGTTTTTAGCTTTTCCTTTATGTATTACACTCTTTTATCCTACTTAAGGAATCTTTGTTTAGCCCAGTATCACCAAGATTTTCCTTTATATATAGTCCTCTGGAAGTAGAATTGTGTTAGCTGTTACATTTAGGCATCAATCCATTTTGATGTAATGTTTTTTGGACAGTGCCTACCTCTTTATTTTCCGTATCCTGTGTTTTTTCGTTAAACACTTTTACACTGAATGACACAAAAGGAAACTTTAATTACCAATAGTCCCACAGAAGCTTGAGTCCAGTGTTAATGAAAAGAATAAAAGGAGAACAAAATCCCTCAAAAAAGCTCCCACATCACACTCCTGTTCTGGGGGCTGGCCACCGGTGGCCCCTGGCGCCCCGCCTCTGGCAAGGCTGGTCCTGCTGGGCTATTTGAGATTTTCAGTAGATGATGTTTCACTCCCCCGAAGATGCTGCTGGTTGCTGCCTTCTCCTTCTCACGCAAAACCCCTTTCCCACCAGCTGCGATGGGGCATCTTCCCATAGTTTAGGGGGGGCGTGGACTCACCCAAAGGCTTGCATGAGACCATCTCCTGCCCTTTGCAGTGGCGACGAGGCGGGATCAGCTCAGCCCACCAGCTTATGAGGGGAGAAAACCTCACAAATTAAAGTGATATCCAAACACAACATCCAGCTTGTCTACACCCAGCTCAGTAGCAGCGTTTACGATGTGTCAGTAACTTTCACCTGATTCCTCCCCTTTTCACTCTGTGCTGACCATTCTCAGCTGTGCGATCGGAGCGCCCGCTCTCAGGGCGTGTTCTATAGACTCGCAGTCCGCCACAGGCACTGACGGGTTCCCAGCCCTCTCAGAGCAGACCGACTGTGCGGGCCTTTGAGGGTGCGCCACACCCATGGGTCGTCTCACATTCTGGTGTGTAGCCTCAGCTGCACTAGCGCCGAACATCCCACAGCGCTGAGCAGGGGCGTCCATCACGCCCACCCAGGGGCCTGTCTCCAGGAGCTCTCCGCTGCCTCATACAGAGGTTCAGGCAGGGTCATTTTCCAGTCTGAATAAAATTCAAGTCTTTACAGATTGGATGAAAAGAATTTTTTAAAAAAACCTCCTAGTTCTTGTTAAATAACATTTTGTGGAATAATCTTGTATGGTTACATTTAGCAGGAAATACTCTTATTTTAATGTCTGTTGCTTAGAATACTTAAAGAAAGATGTATGCATTTCAGAAGAAAATAGTCTATATTTGACTGCATTATAAACGGTGGGCTCTAGCGCCTGCGGGCTCAGAGGGCAGCACTCCCAGGAGCGCTCCTCCTGCAGGTAAAGAGGGAGAATTCCCCACCTCCATCAGTACAGGTCCCAGAAAACTCACCTCCCACTATAGGGAACGTCCGGCCCGGCCCACATGCCCTTGCCGAGGTTCAGGGAGGGGGCTGTAGATGCCAGGTAGCCAGAGGGAGCCCCCTGGGCTATGTGGGTTCCGAGGCCTCTGGCAGCTCCCGGGAACAAATCAACAGCAGGGAACACAGTCATAGTAACAAGTCAGGGGGCATCAAAGTTTACGTTTTCACTGAAGTTCTATTCACTATATGCCATGACCTTATCTTACACAACAGCCAGTGAGACTGCAGCAAGGAGCAGGTTGGAGGGATGAGAAATGCTGCCTCCACCCCCGCTGGTGAGGGACCGAGAATTTTTTCACTCCCCCGAAGATGCTGCTGGTTGCTGCTCTACAGGAACTCAGGGGAGAGGGGCCCATGTGCTCGGCCACATCTGCCCAGAATGGGGTTTCCTTCCACTGGAGCTGAAGGTGTTCTGGGGAGGGGGAAGGAAGTCATGGCTCAGGTACCACAGGGACTCTCACTCCTCTCACTAAGGTTCAGTAGATTAAAAAAAATTAACATTACTTCATTTGCTATATGAACTTAGGGCAACTTTTAGAAACTTTAACTGAAAAACTTCAGCTATGGTTGTCCCACCGGTAAGGAGTGTGCAGAGTGCCTCACGTGCTGTCTGGCAGAGGAAGCCCCATCGGTGCTTTCAGACTAAATGTGGCAGCGAGCAGGCTCCCTCCCCGTCCTTCCCGCTGAGTGCTGGGATTTGGTGTCGTTTGGCTTCCCCTTCTAGTAGTTCTGTTGTGGCATTGAATGAAATATTGCATAGTGGGGACCTGTGGGACAGCTGCCATTGTCCTCCAGGTTGCCATCCTCATCTGGACTGCTTGGCTTTCCACCTGATGCGGACGTTGGACCTGCAGAGGATCGGAGACATGCTGGTGTCTCCTTGTGTTTCCACAGAGTCCTTTGTGGCCGTGCACAGCTCGGACACCGTCCTCTGTTACGGTTTTCAGGCGATGCTGCTTTGTGACCATCAACACTAGAAAACAGTGAGGCTGCTCAGGGGCTCACTCACCACTCAGCTCTGAGAGCTGCGTTGTTGGAGGTTGAACGTCAGCAACGTCCAGGAGCACCTGCTCCAGCGTGGGGCAGGGGGCATGCTGTTGGGCTCCCGTCGGAGTCCAAGTGCTCCCAGTCAAGCCCGGGGTCGTGCCCATTCTGCACGAGGACCTGGTGTGGGTGGGAGACTCCCGGGAAAACTCTCGCACCCCATCCTCAGGGGACTGCAGCCTGGGAGGCTCCGGGTGGGTCCCGAGCACAGGTCAGTGTGGTGTCCACAGGGAGGGATCTTCCTGGCCCAGTCTATCTTCTCTCACCCCTGTGAACACATCACAGCAAATACAAATTTGGCATGAGCTCTGTCACCGAGCTCTCTAGTCTGTGCTGTGACCACAACTCTAAGTGACGAGTCAAACAGCATCAGGAGGACGTGAGGCAGGAAAGGGCTGTGGCTGAGGCAGGACGGACGCTTTCCTGTGCACAAGTGAATTCACAAGAAACCACCCCACAGCTCCTTTCTTTGAAAAACAAGGGATTATGAGAAAAAACAAAACTTTTTCTGCTGTATATGAGGGTCCCTTTATTTCTTGTTGTTACGGTTGTATTTATAGCATTTGTCATTAGTAATAAAGCACTTCAGAACATTGATTTCGCTCAGGCCAGGTAGCTCAGTTGTTTAGAGCGTCAGCCCTATCTATGTGCCAAGGTTGTGGGTTCGGCCCGATGTCAGGGCGCACACAGGTCACCCAGCAAATGCAAGGATACGTGGAGCAACAAATGGATGTTTATTTCTCTATCCCTCTCTCTGAAATCAATAAATAAAAATTTGGAAATATAAAATCTGTTTATGGTAAGACTGGAATGAAGCAACGAATGATTTCATAATAGAGCAAAAGAAAGAATCACGTAACAGCAGAAATTGTGGAAACCACTGGAAATCCCAGAAAGAGGGTAAGTGCCTGATGCTACCAGATGGATTGAGCCTCCTCTGAATTCTCGCCTGGTGCCTGCTCTAAGCAGCCTCTCCCTCTGCCCCTGGTGTCACGGGTTGGCAAAGACTCAGGGCAGGTGCTTACAAATGTGTGAATTCTGGTAGGAGGGAACAAACCAGCTTTGGCTGATGAGAGAGGCAGGGACCTACGCTGGGCTGAGACAGCAAGAACCAAGGGAAGCTCACCTGAGTCCCTGCTTCTTGCTTTCTTGGCAGCTGGTGCCAAGTGGTGAATGGACAGTGACTGACACATGTCACTGTAACTTTCCTTTCCTCTGATGACCCTGGGGACTCAAAGCATAGAAGGGGCAGATAGTAATACTGCTCCCTCACACCAGAGCCCTGAGGCCAAGAGTCCCAGGACGGGTCCCTCCACGTGGGATCCTTGGAGGACCCTGTTTGTCGTCTCAGGTTTCTCACTACAACCAAGTGACATCTGAGAAGAAGTGAGGGTGTGGGGCCAGGGCTCAGGATTCGCACCCCTGGGAGGGTCTGGGCCCTTGTCCTCAAGGGGCAGGGACCAGACATTGTCATGTGATGTCCCTCCCTGGGAGGGATGGGACTTAGTAATCTGACACCCCCTGTCTTCCATCTGTAAAGACACCTGGGCT
>PVIA01017491.1:0-15519 GCA_004024845.1 Tonatia bakeri
AGTAGGTAGAAAATAGACAGGGGGAGGGTAGGAATAGTATGGGACATGTAGACACTAGAGAACTTATGACACATGGACATGAACTAAAGGGAAGAATGAGGGTGGGAGGGGATGGGCAGGGTGGTGGGGAGTGAGGGGGGAAAATGGGCAAACTGTAGTTGCATAATCAATAAAATAAAGAATTAAAAAAAAAAAAAGAGTTGTTTACCATTTCGGAAAAATCACATTGCTATTGCAATGCTGCTTGTTGTATTTGAATTGCCAATAAACAATATTCTTATCAATCTATATTTGTAGCTGTCATATTTACAGTGATTCTGCACATAAGGGGAAAAGTGACTGTTTTATTATGTGCTCAAGTGTAAGAGTGCCCCTGCATTTATGTAGTGAAATGCAAATATATAATTTATGTAAATGCATATACTTGTATATAAATAACATTTACATATACATAAAAATATTTTAAAGCCTTAGTATAGATAGTTAATATGTGGTTAATAACTATGAATTTTATTTCAAAAAGTTAAAAAAGGACATTTGAAAATATTTACTTTATAAAGGATGTATAAGTTCTGATGGGCTTGAGGACTATGCAAATTTATGCAGGGGAAAGAAGATTCTCTTTAAGAAGCAATAACATACATACCTCACTGAATTTCTCTGTGAAACAACAATCATTTCCTTCATCACATTTTGGGTGAGACTTGCTTTACATTCGTACAACTAGAAAATCTACTGTATTTATTTTTTCTTTTTCTCAGAACAAAGAGATGATTTGTTTCAAAGGTAAATTTGACTCGGTACTCTTAAAGGCCCACATGTTCCACCGTTGAAGTGATATCAGTGCTACCGCACCTCTTGTTGAGTGTCTCTGGTTTAAGATGCTGCATTGCTCACTGTTTACATCACTGACTACTAGTTTTTGGAGTTAGAATCACAAAGAAAAGACAATTTAACATATTAAAAGCCATATCAAGTAAAAATTATGTTAATTGTTTAGAGCTAATATATCTCTTATTTAACAATTTGAACTAAGAAGTCAGTTTCAATGACAGTAAATGTCAATTTTGATTCAAGATGCTCTGGTTTAATATATTCAAGGGACTGATACGGTGGTTAATTAATAAAAGAAATGTCACCCTGAAGGTCTGTGCTGAGAATTTTCATTAACACGTTGAAAAAGAAGTAACGAAGTAATCAATGAGCTAAAGCAGATGTGATTGACTGTAATTACTGTGCTTGTTAAGGTTATTGACTAATGGCAAGATGGGCTGTCAAAGTTGAGGCAGCATGAGAAAATTAAATGAGAAAAATTAATGAGGAAAACATTCATTTTAGCCCTTTGTTATCACCCAGGCAAGAAAGTTAATGTGTCAGTTTCAGTAGTTCTGAAATAGTTCAACTGAGATTTCTAATTTTAGCACTAAATATACCCTGACTAAAATTTAAGTGCTGTATTTGGGTTTACACAAAGTGAAATGGAGGAGGGAGAAATTAGGTGGTAAATATAACATATAAAGATAATAAACAAGACATAACTACTATGTACCAGGGTAGTAGCTGTAAAGATGGAGAGACAATGGATTTGAAAGATATTGGAAAGATAAAAAATAACAGAACACTATTCTCTTATGGTGCTGACATTTTTCCTTTCTGCATCAAAACAACTGTAACTCCCTCCAGGAAATTTTCCTGGATTACCCCTTGTTTCTAGAGTTCTCCTCCCTCCTTTGAAATCTGTAGGTATTGAGCTTTACCTTCTACTATAGTTAATTTGCCTATGTCATGCTCTTATGGACCCTGCCACTGCCCCTAGCTTTCATTGCAATGGTGAAGACAGAATAAGTAAACAAATAAATAAATATGAAAGGTTGTGGTAAGTGACTGGGGCAGTTGAGATAAGGTGGTCAGGTAATACTTCTCTTAGAAGGTGAATGATTATATCAAGGATGAGAGTGAAGTAGACCCTTAACTATTGGGAGAAAATGATTTCAGGCAGGGGAATAGCAAGTGCAATAGCTGTAAGGGACTAAGCTTGGATATTTTATGAACGAAAAGTGTAGTCGAAGTTAGTACACTAGGAAGAAGAGTGCTGTGAGTCAAGGTTGTAGAAGGTGACAGGAGCCAGATCATGCAGTGCCTTGTACGTTTGGTAAAGAATTTGGATTTTCTGCTATGAGTAATAGGAAGCCATTTGGTGATTTGGAGAAGCAGAATAACATGAGCAAAGCTATGTTGTGAAAGGTCACTTAGATGCTATGTAGAGATTGCATTGCAATACCTCAGAATAATTAGGACAGGGAAGATAGAGACAAGTGGATGTATTAAAGATAACTTTTGGGAGTAGGATTAATGGAAATTCTTGATGATTGTAAGGAAAAAGAATGAATGAAGGATGACTCCTAGGTTTGGCTTAAGCCATTAGGCAATGGTACTAATAATTAGAATATGAATGACAGAGAGAAATAGGTTTAAGAGGCAAAAACAAGAACTCTTTTCTGAGGGATGAATTAAGTTTGAAATGTGTATTAGCTATGCAAGTGGAGGGGACAGTTGGAGTATTTCTTTGGGGCTCCTGAGAGAGATCTGGACTGGGGATACAAATCTGGGAATCATTGGCATCTGGATCTGTGACTGGTTTATTGGGCAAACTAATTTGCTCTCTCCAGTCCCTGCATCTCACCCGTTCTGTTTTCTCTTCTTATCTCATTCCTTAATGACACACTGGGTGGGCTCCATAATTTACCTGCCAGGTCCACTGCTTTGAAGTCTGCTTAGTCCATTTTAAAATTTCCATCTTATTCCAGTTTATGTTTTTTCAACTTTAGTCCTTCGTCTGGCACTGACTGGATGTCCTCTCAAGGGACTTGGAAATTAGAAGGGACAAGATTGACTTTTTTTACTACTTCTCTAATATCTTTGAGTAGGGAGAATTTGTTGGCCTAGTTCCCTTAATTTTTCAAGTCTCCAAACTTTTCCACTAATGTTGGGGCTAGAAGAGGGAATGGAAGACCAAGAGCATGGAGTTTTTTTCCTAACTTCTTAGTAAGCCCTAAGTGAGGTGTCTGGCCTCAAACACGGGAAATTCCTTAGTGTGCACAGTACACAGATGGCTTCATTTTGAGCCTTAGTTGCCAATTCTGAGCGACAGTTCAAGTCCCACTGCACATTTGACTACAGATCTCATTTTAAGCCATAGGACTGGATGAGATACCCCCTGAAGCGACTGTTAGAGACTTGGCCACATGAAAGTTGTTGGTAGACTTAAAACTGGCCCTTAGGGCAGTGAAGGGGACACAAGTTCCATGGAGCGGGTTGTGGAATGAATGGGAGGTGAAAACGTAGGAATGGTGAACAACTTATTTGGGAAGCCTTAGTGATGAAGACAGCAGAGAACTGGGAGGAGGACATGGAGGGAACTGTAGGGTGAAGCCAGTGCTTCTGTTAGATATTTTTAAGTTAGAAGTCATTTGGCATATTTTTATGCTGATCATTAGAGAAGGGGTGATAATGCAGTACCCGAGGTGATAATGAAGGAGCAGAGTCCTTGAGAAGGTGGGAGAAGAAGGCAGCCAGAGCAGGAGAGGAGAGATTAGCCTTTGGAAGGAGCAGGGTACTGCTTACATTGTAATGGGAGGGAAGGCACAGAGGATGGGGCTGGGTGCTGGTGCTTTTGTAGCTTTGATGTTGAGAAGACATGGGACATCTCCCCAGGTGGCTTCTGTTTTTCTCAGTGACAAAGGAAAGTTAGTTAGTAGCTAGTAACAGTTTGGTTGAGAGAGAAGAATAGGAAACATCTTTTTGCTATACTACATAAAATCTTTGAAACAGGAGCAGATTCATTTAGGTTTCACCCAAAACACCCACTGAAGTACTAGAAATATTTATCACATATTTTTGGAATAAAATGATTTTAATTATCACAAACAGAAATTATCCTTAGCTTTAAACATTATCTTAAATAGTATGATAGCTGTTCAGAAAATTACATATTTTTTTCAAGCCCTGACCTGAAATCGCCAGTCCTTTGAGGTATCATATGTAGAACAAAATGGACTTAGATTCACACAAAAGCTGTGCTCATTCTTTAATGTGTTTTAGTGAAAAGAAGAAACTGTATTTCATTCTGATCATTGCACCTTGGAGGACTTATTTTCCAAGAGGGGATGTGGATTGGGGTGGAAATATCTTCTTTGTGGAGGCCTCCCTTCTTTGCCTCTCATCCCCTGGCTGGCTCCTAACACAGACCCTGCATCAAGGGGTTTCTTAGTACATGTGGGTGAGGGACTCTCTGGGGCCAGCCCTGACACCGAGAGCCAAAGACACACTTTTGATTACCTTGGGAGAATTGCTGCAACAGCCCTGATTTATTCTCTCTCTTTTCTCTTTTTCTCCCAACTCTTCTGTTCCTAACCTTTGTTTCCCTGCAAGAGGAATACGAGCCAAAATTTTAAAGTTTGGGAAGTATAAAGAAAAGAAACAAGTAAATAGGGAAGGAGAATAAATACTGAACAAGACTGGGCAAGGTGACAAGAAGAAAATTAAAATTTGGCTGGGGGCCAGAGTGCAAAATGCAGTGGCTGTGTAGTTTACAGGAACTACTTAGTGTTCGGCATGCTTCAGTGATCACCCAGAGAAAGCCAGATTTTTTCTGGTTTTGTTTGCTACCCTACAGTTAGCTATGGGAGCTTGACATAGGTGATCTGTATTTTCTGTCAGCAAACGGATATAAGTACAGAAGACCATGGGGACTCAGCTCATCAAATCTGACGTGATTAGAATTGCTAGGATGAGGACCTCTTGTGGCTACAGTGGGAAATACTTCAGACAAAAATATCTTGGAGGCTGCAGACATTTTTATCACTTACCTCCTGAAAAGCAGATAGAACAGGGGTTTTCATCTCCATTTTGCAGATGGAAAGGAAAGGTATTGATTTTACAGTGGTGGGAGGCTGGCTCGTCATAGAATTTGGATATCTTGGGCTCGATTCAACAGTCTGGGTTTGGAAAACCTTCATTATTACAGCTCTAAAACAAAAACTATTTTGCAAGTGTCAAGTGAATTCTTTATTCAAGAAAAGATGGATTGAGAGACATAAAACTTACTCTTTGTGTTCACTGTGAAAAGAGGCTATTCCTAGATTCTCTAGGGGAAAAAGCTGCTTTAAAAAATTCTGGGAGGACAGTATGTTAGCAACTAAGAATCTTTAGATAAATGTAATGCCAATTAAGCACATTTTAAAGGAACCTACATAAAAATACAGTAATTTTCATAGTTTCCCTACAAATCATAAAAAAATGAAACTCCTTTCATAGTTGGTTCTGACAGTTCCCAGATCCTCCCTTTCCTCTTGGCTTCCTAATAGTTGTTCTAAAACTGCCCGTGGAGCTAATAAATGAATGCCTTCTTTTTATTTTGAATTCAGCCTTTTAAGGACAGAAATGCCAAAACTGAAATGAGTGGCTCCATTTTAGGAGCAGTTACCCCCTATTGTTTTAGAAACTACTGGAAGAGGGTCACAAAAATGGTAATAATGTCTAAGGAATTGCAGTCCAAGTTCAAGTGGGGTGTCAAAGAATTGATGAAACGATAAAGCATAAGGCGGGGATATACCAGGCTGTCCCAGTGAGTGTTAAGATGTTCAGGGAGAGGGTATAAAAAAGGGGGGGGAGAGAAAATATGAAAAAGAATAATCATAGAAGAAAGAAATTTTGTTGGAGAAAATTGTTTTATTGGTAACTTTAGTAATGGTTCCACCTGTGGAGTTTTTGGTAAATTTTCACTTTGCATACTTTTCTGATAATTATGTGGTTCCACATAAATTCTAAAAGCAGGGCATGTAATATCTGGGGCAAGGGTACAAGGCAGGCGAGATTTCAGAGGAAAAGCACATCAGATGTGACACATGATAGTACTGAAGACGCTGAATTTTACATAATTGATCTTTTGATGATAGATTTCTGGGACTTCTGTTATCTCTGCTTTACTATTTTTTATTCTCAATAATTTCAGCCTTCAGCTTTAATTAGATGCAGAGTCTTTTAGAAAGGGACTCAAGAAATGCAAATCTAACTTATTCAAAGCTTCCTGACAGCTATGTTTGTAGATCTCTGGGCAAAGTATGTGTCTGGCCTTTTTCAACAAAGTATTTTCAGTAACAAGTTGTCAGTGAGGTCAGTGGCTAGTGGTTCAGGATTAGATACCACCCACCCTGCCTTGTAACCTCCCCTTTCTTTCTTATCCTGGGTGAATGACGCTCCGCTGAAGTGACTGCGCCACTGTCACTGCCTCTCAGTTTGTTGCTCTGTAACTCTGTGACTAACCAAGAAATCTACCCCCCCACAAAAAAAAGCTCTTTTTGGATAATTTCCTACAAGAGCCGAATTTTAAACTCATTTACTTTCTAGGAAGCAACAGAAAGGTAAGTGTCAAGTTTGTAAAAAGAAGGGCTGGACTTGAGTGCATTCTTTTTTCTGTGTTGAGTTGCTCTGTGTTATATGTCATAGGTTTAAAATGTGAGAGTTCTTTCTGAATTAAAGAATACATTATTATATAAAGTGGAATGTTTTGAATAGTTATGATGAGAAAAGTAGATTTTTCACGCTAATTTTAAAGTTATAAATAACTTTCAAACTAGTGCCCGGGGAGGCTAGTGGCCAATGTCGTGCTTTGCATTCAGAGAGTTTCTGGCTATAAAAAGCTGATTGCGATACCGTGCAGGCAAAGATAAGATATGGCCTGGATGCTTCTGCTTTGGCATGGAGCTGGGGCAAAAGAAGGCAAGATAGAAAATGTTTGAAGGGATTTTTTCTTTCAACCAGAAAAGGTTGTTCACAATAATTGGAAGCTTTTCCAAATGACAGAGTGGCAAAAGTATTAATTTTTCAATTTAATGTTTATCTTATATATTTGTTTTATAATAATAGGCAGTAATATTAGGAGGTTGAGGAACCTCTCAGAACCGTTTTACCACCATTTATGATCAAATAAAAATCACGGTATACGGAATGAATATGGACTGTGAAATATGATCAATAATGTAAAGAGAAGGTCACTATTCTGTGGGGTTTGAGTGCCTGAGCAGTTGCTCCTGGTTGCACACAGGCCAGAACTAAAAGGAGAGGGTTCCAATGGAAATAAGAAGAAATTTAGGTTAGGCGCCAGGACATTTGTTGACTGGAGGGGTTCTGAGTCACCGATACACACCACTAGGAAAGACTGTTGCAATGTCTCTGAAGATACATGAGATCCAATCAATGATTCTCAGAACACACAAGTGGGAAAAATAGCATTTCAAATTAGCCTTGGTTCTGGGTAGTGGCTAGCTTGTTTGGGCACACTGGAAGGTCAGCCTATGAAAATAATTTAGAGACATGAGTTATCAGCAGTCTAATTTGAATGGCATATTTGGATGTGCTATTAAAATTTCATCACCCACTATAAAAAGCATTAACTCATACTAGCACAAGATAAATTTGTTAAGTGAAGAAACCCAAAATACAGAGTATAGAAATGGCTATTTTGACTTGTTACTTCCTATACATAGTCTGTTTTCCTTCTTGAGTAAAATATTGGAATTTTTATAGTAAAAATTTTACTAAAATTTTTATAGTAAAATTTATTTTTGTTTCTTTATAATAGTAATATGTATAATATTGAGTGTATGAATTTTGGAAGCACAGAAAAAATGATCTGTAACCTTATTGATGTATTTTTTCCTAGGCTTTTTTCTCTGTGTGGCTTTAAAATGAATTACAATAGTATTATAAATGAAATTTGATACCATGTTTTTTCATTTAGCCTTATACTAAAACATTTTCCAAATAATACCTATTCTACATAGATATTATTTTAAATTGTTGTGTAACATTCTTCCAAGTAAATGATATAATTTTATTAATCATTGTTGAACACCTTAGTGCTATGGTAAATATCATAGTGTGTGTATGTGTCTATATTTATGTCAGAAATTATTTCTTTAAGCTCTATTCTTAAGTGTGGCCTTGAATTAGAGAACATTGGAGTTGAAGACAACAGTTGTGATTTTTAAGATTTTTGTAACTGTTTTTTGATTAAGGCAGGGCTGTCAAACTCATTTTCACCAGGGGCCACATTAGCCTCACGGTTGCCTTCAAAGGGCCAAATGTAATTTTAGGACTGTATAAATGTAACTACTCCTTAACTGTTAAGTGAGAGCTCAGCACTGCCACTGGGTAGAAACAAGGTGTCAGCCCTCTAAAACAAGGTGGAGGGCCGGGTTCCGCCCTCAGGCCTTGTGGTTGCCACCTGTGGTTTAAGGCAGTGTAAGTTTCCTTGGCTACCAAATGGAATATTTATGGAGTGTCTCTGATATGCAGAACATTATTGTCAGGCACAGGCACATAAGACAGCAACACACTAAATGTTTGGAAGGACAGAATCGCCTATTTACAAAATTCAACTTATCAACTTTCACAGATAGCCAATAGGCTACATGTCAGAGTCAAAATCCTTCACCTCTGCCTGAAACCAACAGTTAGTATCATTGACTACTTATTTTACTTTGGACTTTAGAACAATAGGATTTATAAGTAACTTTTGTTAGAGCACCATCTATATACAGTTCTGATTTATATGAATTTTATGATCTAACTGTAACAAGAAATAGCAGAATAGCTGTAGGTAGCATAGTGGAAAGGAAGGGTAGAGGACACACACAAGAGCATGGCTAGTGTGGGAGTGACGGAAGACATGAAGTTTTAATTTTGCTGTCGTTGAATTTGGGAGCTATGGCTGTAGAAATAGAATATGCTGAAAGAGAGGAGGCCAAGGAGCTGGTGATCAGTGAAGCTGATTTCGGGGGTGGCGGTTGGTTCATAGAAATCAAAGCAGAGAGAGTAGAGATAGTATTATTTGGTGGAAGGCGAGTTGAAGTATAAGGTTGTGAATTCTTAAATAATATATTTTTCCTGTATTCATTATTTTAAATCATGGAGTTTTACTTTTCAGTGATACTGAAGGAAGACCATAGATATGAAACGATGGGAGTTCTCTTTTTTGTTTACTATGAATTTCTATTTTTTTAAAATAGAAGGGATTAATATTGAAAAGAGAAGTTGGTAACCCAGTCGTGCCTGACAAAAAACTATGTGCTTTGTAATGAAGACTTAAAAATAGTGTTTATCTATGGATCATTGGCTCATGGGAATGTGAGTCTACAGACTCAAAAAGCATGATTTTCTGATTTTTGTTTGGATACTGGCTTTTAAGTTACATGGTATTGTGGAAGTGGAACTCCTGAGTTTAGCCACGTTACAAACCTAGTGGAAAGTGACAGATAATTGAGAATACAGAATTTTTGAAAATGAACGGTACTATTAGCTATTGCACCTGATTTTCATGTGCTTAATTGCTGTTTTTACTACACATTGCTGCCTGGAACACAGTCAGTAATCTGCTACCAATTTAATCACTAACTTCCAGAGTCTGAGAAGTGACTTTGAGTTCCTATGTGCAAAATCATAAATTTAGGTCAAATTTGTTTGGTACCCCTACTCTTCCACTTCTTATTCCTGTCTTTAATTATCCTAATGAGTATGCTTGTGAGGCTTCAGGTGTCTCCATCATTGGGGAAATAGATCTGATGGAGAAGGCAATGTTTAGGACAAAGAAAGGCCATAGAATAGTGGCACCTGAGCACTTTAGGCCCTACTTTATGTTAGCACTATTCGAAATGTGATCAACAGTTCTCAGTCTGTTACTGGTTCATAAAAGCACATAATGAGTTTGTACCAGATTGTAAATCACCTGTCCTAAGACTTTGTAGCAAGACTTTCAAGATGATTGAAACAGTTACTGATTTACATTCTGGTATAAGCTCCTTAACTCACTGCAGACTGTACTTTGAGTAGCATTACTTAAATTACACTGTATACCTACCTCCTCTATCCTATATACATTGTGGGGTAGAGATTTGGGGTGGAGCTGTACAATTAATAAGATAGAAAATTAATTATCAGGTCTCACTTGATGAGACTTCTGGAGTGGTATCAATGTACAGTGACCCTTGGGTTAGCTCACTGAAAACCCACAGAATGACTGAGATGCAGGATTGCTGGAAGGACTGCATTGGGTCTACTCTAGTGTTGGCTTTGGAACTACTCTGTCTAGATGACTTTTGTACTAGACAGTATTCTTAGTGCTGGAGATAGATCCTAGTGAACCAAACAAAGGCCCTCACCTCATGGTGTTTTCTTTCTAGATTGTTGGTGGGGATGAAGGGAGAATAAGAAATAAAACCAATTTACTGATTGTCTAAAAGAGGTACCAGAATCTGTATTAGTCCCAAGCTGGAGCTCATAGGTAATGAGAATTTGTAGAATTAACTTGATTTTTGTTAGACTCAGTAGTTCTTCTGTTCCCAGTATGGGACAACAAAGAAGTCCTAATTTTAAGAATCAATCTGTGATAGGCTCTGCTGATTGCCTATACAATATCCATACATTCTGCTCTTCTTGCTCATTTACAGAACCCAATTCAGGTCAAGAATGAAAAGGCACAATCTTCCCTGGCTGGTGTGGCTCAGTGGATTGAGCAGCAACCTGCAAACTGAAAGGTTGCTGGTTCGATTCCCAGCCAGGGCACATGCCTAGATTGCAGGCCAGGTCCCCCAATGGGGGCGTGTGAGAGGCAACCAATGTTTCTTGATCTCTCCCTCTTTCTCCCTTCCTTCCCCTCTCTTTAAAAATAAATAAATGAAATCTTGAAAAATAGAATAAAAGGTACAATCTAATGTTATACATATTGACCTGCATCTTGTGTCCCCATTTCTCTCCCATGTAGGACAGTTATATTTAGTTAAGACAGATTTGTGGCAATTCTTTTTTTTTTTTTTTTTTTGCTGCCAACAGCACCATGGTGAGAATGGTGGTGGGGTACCCTTGTACTCATGTTCCACTGGGGCTAGGGCTGGGACCAGGGGAAAGGGAGCACCAGCAGCTCCCAGCCTGCTGTCCCCCTGACAGAAGCCACTGCTGCTGCTTCTCCTCTTGCCAAAGTGGCGGCCCTGAGATTTATGGCAATTCTTGTAGACCTACCTCATTCTTTTCAACTTCATTGTGTCCACAGCATAACTTATTTATCCCATTCTGTATTGATGGATATGATTGTTGTTTTCAGTATTTTTGTTTGTTTTTTCATGTTGCTATGTTGTAATGAATACCCCTATTCATATGTCTTAATGTACTTTTACGAGTGTATCTTTAGGATAAACTCATGGAAGTAGAATTTTTGGATCAAAAGGAATGTTCATTGTAAAATTTAATAAGTATTGCCTTTAATTGGAAATATCAAAGGGTTAAATAGTATAGACAATTTAAACTTTGAGAATATGGTTATGTATCTCTTCAAGAAGTTCATATCAGTTTATACTTCCACTTACAGTGTATGCTGAGGGCTTATGTCCCCAACTCTTACCTGCTGTGATCAAATTATCAAAAATTTTCACTTTTGTCAGTCTGATAGGTGAAAAGATCTTGTTTTTTTAAATTTGTATTTAATTAATTATGAATAAGATTGAACAATTTCTAAATATTATATTTATTAGTGCATAGTATTTTTTTACATTGTCTTTTTATAACTTTTGTCCATTTTCCCATTAATTCTCCTATAGTAAATTCAGCAAATTAAACTTTTGTCTGTTTAACATGTAGCAAGTATTTCTCCCAATTTATTGTTTACTTATATGTTTTATATTTAAATTACATAGAAAAAATAAATTTGTACTCAAATTTTTAAATCTTTATGGCTTCTGGATTTTGTGTTTACTTAGAAAAGAACTTTTTACCTTAATTATCATACATAAAGATGTTATGCATAAATTCATTTATACTTTCAGAATTTTAAAATCTTTTCTATATCTGGAAATGATTTTAAACAAAGGAGTGAGGCTGGATGTTGGGGACCGCCCTGCCTGGTCTAGGAAGCTGTTACCCCCTGTGACTTAGGCTGAGTGAGAGACCTCCGGACCAGGAGCCACTAAGGAGACATAACTTATTCCCCTGGCATGAACGCTACCTGTTCGATGCTTTGGCCTTTAATGCTTGATCAGTTAACCAATGATGGGTAAGACTCCTCAAGGGAGGAGTGACCTAAGACAGGTTCTAATCATGTGAAGGCCTCTGGGATAAGACTCATCTGTGGAAATAAAGGGGCAGTGGAAAGGAAGGGGTGATCGACATCAACCCCTAAGCCTGAGTCTTTGTACTTAGATGTAAGAAATCCAAGTCTCCTGGCTGCCTCTGTCTCCTGCCCTTCTCAGGGCTAAGCAAATAGCCAAAGGGGCAGCTCAGAGTGGAGACGGTGGACCCCTGGGGTAATCAGGCCTGGAACATAGAATATGCAAGATCCTGTGAGATCTGTTTGCTGGAGGATGTTATTAACTTAGAATTTAAAGGCACAGACAGGAAACCAAAACTAGCCCTTTGAGCCATGTAGTCCTTTCATATGATAAAACTCCAATCTCTGCCCGGAATCACAGCAGGAATTCTGTTAGCATCTTTGTAAGATACCTGTTTCCTTTGATCCTTTCTGCCAAACTGTGAATCCACAAACTGAGTCTACTTTCTCAATAAAAACCCACTGGGGTAAAGGAACGGGGTGCTCCCCACTAGAGGGGGTGGCCATGTTCTCTATGTCCCCACAGAATTATGCTAGATTCTGTGTATTACGTGTGTTTAATGAACATCGGCAGCCAAGATGAATACTACAGGATGGCCAGGGCGGTATTCTTTCACAGCTGGAAACCAACTTTATTTTAGTTTTTCCTCTAAATGTTTATTCAGGTGGTCCAATATGACTTATTTAAGAATCATTTTTTTTCCTGTTAATTTGAAATGCTATCATTGTCATAAGCTAGATTTTTATTAGAGTCTATTTCTCAACTTTCTCTCTTGTTTTAGTAATATTGTATCTAACTTTTCTCCAATCCATATTTTTATTTCAAATTATATTTTATTGATTATGCTATTACAGTTGTCTGAATCATCACACTTTGTCCTCCTCCACCCAACCCCCACCCCCAACTGCCTCAGACAATCCCCACACCATTGGCCATGTCCATGGGTCATGCATATAAGTTCTTTGGCTAATCTATTTCCTATGCTGTACTTGACACCCCCATGGCTATTCTGTAACTACCTATTCATTCTTAATTCCTTCACCTTTTTTGCCCTTCCTCCCAAAACCTCTCCCATCTGGCAACCACTGAAATGTTCTCTGTATCTACCATTCTGTTTCTGTTCTGCTTGTTTATTTTCTTTTTGTTTTTAGATTCAATTGTTGATATGTATTTATTACCATTTTATTGTTCATAATTTTGATCTTCTTTTTCTTAAATAAGCCCCTTTAACATTTCATACAATAATGGTTTGGTGATGATGAACTCCTTTAGCTCTTTCTTGGCTGGGAAGCTCTTCATCTGTCCTTCGATTCTAAATGATAGCTTTGCTGGGTAGAGTAATCTTGGTTGTAGGTCCTTGTTCTTCATTACTTTGAATATTTCTTGCCAATACCTTCTAGCCCACAAAGTTTCTTTTGAGAAATCAGATGATAGTCTTATGGGAGCTCCCTTGTAAGTAACTAACTTCGTTTCTCATGCTGCTTTTAAGATTTTCTCTTTGTATTTAACATTTGGCATTTTATTTATGTTGTGTCTTAGTGTGGGCCTTTTTGGATTGATTTTGTTTGGGGATTCTCTGAGCTTTCTGGGCTTGAATGTCTATTTCCTTCATCAAGATAGGGAAGTTTTCTGTCATGATTTTTTCAGAAAGGTTTCCAAATTTCTTATTCTCTCTCCTCTCCTTCTGTTATTCCCATGTTGCAAATGTTGTAGGCATGAAGTTGTCCTAGAGGTCCCTTGCACTATCCTCATTTTTTAGATTCTTTTTTTCTTTTTGCTGTTCTGATTGGTCATTTTTGCTTCCTTATGTTCTAAATCGCTGAGTTGATTCTCGGCTTCACCCAGTCTACTGTTGATTCCTTGTAAATTGTTCTTTATTTTAATTTGTGTGTCCTTCATTTCTGACTGGATCTTTTTAATGCTGTTGAGGTCTTCACTAAGTTCCTTGAGCATCCTTATAACCAGTGTTTTGAATTCTGCCTCTGATAGATTGCTTGTCTCCATTATGTTTATTTCTTTTTTCTGGAGTTTTGTTCTGTTCTTTCATTTGGGCCATGTTTCTTTGTCTCCTCAATTTGGCAGCCTCCTTGTGTTTGTTTCCATGTATTACGTAGAACTGCTACATCTCCCAGGTTTGCTAGAGTGGCCTAATATAGTAGGTGTGCTGTAGGGTCCAGTGGGACAGTCTCCCCTATCACCCAAGCTGGGTACTTGAGGTGTGCCCACTGTGTGGGCTGTGTACACCCTCCTCTTGTAGTTGAGCCTTGATTGCTGTTGGCATGTTCAAGGTCAGCCACCACCTGTGTTTCATCCAGAGTCACACAGCATAAGCTACAAAGAAATATTCAGATGGCTGTTACTTGTGCTCAGCTTGGAGGTACTCAGTCGAGGCCAAGTTTTGAACTGTCTACTGCGAGTGCTGGACCTGGGGCAACTTAACAAGAGATATGGGGCTTGCTGAAGCCTGATGTTTCAGGGCATTTAGAAAAGTCTGGGGGAGTTCCGGCCAAGATGGAGGCATAGGCAGTCGCATTGTGCTTTCTCACGCAACCAAAACTAAAGACAACAAAAATTGAGAAACAAGAATCAACCAGAACAGAGAGAAATTAATTGAACAGAAGTCGGGCTCCAGTACATCCAGACAGGTAAGGAGCGGCGGAGTCGGAGGCCTGTGGAGCGGGGTCAAGGGGTCCCGGCGGGAAGAAACGCTGGCTGGCGGGCGTGGGCGCGCAGGGCGCAGACGGCAGCGGACGGACCGGTGGCGGACCCTGGGTGCGACTAGCAGACGCAAGGCAGCTAGCTGTCTGCAGCCACACGTTTGCACAAACTAAGCGAAAACGGGCAGTGAAAACGGCAGAGCCGCCGCGTTTTAAAGCTTAAGAGCCCCGTCTGGGAGCTGAGGCCAGGAGACTCTCTCAGCCTCACAGGAGACTTCTCGGGGAAGCCCACAGAGTCTGAGAAAGTGCACCAGCCCACCACCTGGGAGCCAGCACCGGAAGGGCCCAATTTGCTTGTGGGAGGCAGTGGAAGGGACGGAAGTCCTAGAGAGAGCGGAGCAGGCGCCATTGTTCCCTCTCAGACCCCACGCCCACATAAAACGTCACAACCCAGCGACTGAGGTGCTCCGCCCCGGTGAACACCTAAGGCTCCGCCGCCCTTACAAAACAGCCGCAACCAAACCAAAGGAAAATAAAAAAGATGGCTCAAACAGATTTGAAAGCCCCAGAACCAATTTTTTTAAGTGACCAAGAGATAGCCGAATTACCAGATGCACAGTTCAAAGCACTGGTGATCAGGAAGCTCACAGAATTGGTTGACTTTGGACATAAATTAGATGAACAAATGCAGGCTACGATAAGAG